>CM021106.1:257990514-258285514 GCA_007115665.2 Sequoiadendron giganteum | reverse complement strand
GATGCAAAAGAAAATGATTAACTAGTACCATTGTTTGCATTTTCAAAGGAAAATGATGTTTGATGTTACATGTGTAGGAGCCGTGGAGACCAGACAGCGTTCACTTCCATCACTGTGGAGACTAGTCGGCGGTCGCTTCCATCGTCGTGTGAACCTTTCAGAGAGTGCGCGTGGTAAAATGATGGTGCCCACCAAAAAAACATTAGTCATATGCTTAAATCGGACCCCAAATGAAGATTAAATGAGGTGCAATGTGTTTGGTGTCCGGTGCTAAAGTAAGGAGATTAATATGTAGGAGTGATTTGTAATGGGCACGAAAATGATTTTTTAAGGTGCCAACGTGAATTAGACCCATTGACTTTTGAGTGGATTTCAATGATATAATAGTTTTATTTAAATGTTAAGAGTGACACATTTATGTGTTTTTTTAAAAAAAATTGGTGGTTATAGCTGGCAAGTACTGGGACGTTAGGTGGCGAGGAGCAGACAACACCTCTTAAAGGTGTCTTTTTGACCTCCGCATGCATATCTAATGCTCCTGCACTCTACTGAATTGCCCAGAAGCCAAAGGCTTAGTTATAAGCTTTTAACTCGTGGACGAAAAAAACCCATAAAAAAAATTTCTGATTTGATGTACAATTTAGATTCTATGGTTGCGTAAAGTTAGTCCTGGCAGATACTGGATCTTTTCCCCTAGATGAGAGTCGAAAGATCGATTTGGTGGAGCTGCCATTGCCATTGGTGGAGGGGCTGCCAGAAGGCACAGAGAGCACCACTGATGTCGCCAACGAAATGGAAGGCATCTTAAAGAAGGAACTAGATGGCCTGGAGAAGCCGTTTGAAGACCTCTTACAGTGACTCTTACTTGATTATGTCATCCATGACTTTTCACAGTACTGGGCTACTACTGTTACTGCCAAGATTGGTATTCTGGCAATTTTCTTCCTCATTTTTAACACTGCGATGTCTAGTTACGCGCTTCATCCTAGCAGAGACAAGGAAGAAGAAACCACCATGGAGGACTTGACCGTGCCGCCGCTAGATTTCCTATCTACCCATGTTGTTTGGCGGCCTTTCAAAGTGTGGTATATTGTGGGTGCTTTCAATCAAAGCCACGAACATGTCTTTGTCCCACAGTGCCTCTTTAAATCATGCCATGGATGTTCCTTTAATATCATCAAATCATGCTTAGAAATGGAAGGCAAGTTTATACAATATTTTGAGATAGCCATCGGGAAGGCAATAGTTCCAGTCGGTCCCCTGCCCCCCGATCTTCAATAGAAGAGGCTTTTGGAGCAGGAATCCTTCTGTCTAAGATGGCTGGACAAGAAGCCGGCTTCATCGATTGTGTATGTATCATTTGGAAGTGAATGCTTTCTATCGAAAGAGCAGATCGGTGAGCTGGCACTTGGCTTGGAGGCGACGGGCCTGCCATTTTTGTGAGTTCTACGCTCCCCTCGCTTCTCAAAGGAGGGATGCAGCGCTTTTGACCTTTTACTGGAGGGATTTCAATCTCGAATGCAAGATCGAGGGCTTGTTTATAGCGTGTGGGCACCGCAGCTACATATTCTTGCTCATCCATCAGTGGGCATGTTTCTTAGCCACTCAGGGTGGAGCTCTGTGGTGGAGGCAGTGAAGTTTGGAGTGAAACTTGTACTTCTTCCCATGAATTTGGACCAAGGTCTTAATGCCAGGCTTGTGGGAGGTGAACTTAAGCTAGGCTTGGAAGTCGAAAGACAAGAGGATGGAAATTTCACGGAGTATCAAATTCAAACAACCATGCTCAAAGTGGTGAATGAAGACTGCAAGGAGGGAATAACAGTGAAATCGAGAATCAACAATATGAGAGAGAGCATATTTTGCGAGAGCGGATGGGAAGAAAATTACATCAACCAATTTATCAAATGCCTGGAACTCTCGAAACCACCAAATCAGTCTGTTTTATGAAAGTCCTCCCTTTATTCTCATCCCTTCAGTTTTAGGGAATGTTAAAATAGTAGTATTAGATATGTTATGTAAAGTCCAAATATCGTCAGCAATTAGCCTATTTTTCCAAGTAATATAAACTTCAAATTTTAAGAGGGGTCAGAAGTTGTGGAGGGTTCAATTGTTGTTATAGGATTTATATATATAATATTTAATTTTTCATATAGTTATAATCAATTATTGATTAAGATGGATCCATATTTTTGTTGAGAACCTATGAATGTTATATATAAAAAAAAATACATTCATTAACAAATGAAATAAATATTTTTTGTTTCAAATAAAATATCATAACTATCCACTATAAGTGTGTCATTTACAAAATAAGAATTTCATTTAAACAAGTATTCTTTCCATAGTGAAAATATATTGTTCTTATGTGTACAAATATTGGGGTACCAATGTATATGTATTGGAGTATTTCATATTAATAGTTTTTCCTATCACAAATATAAAAGGTGAGCATAATAAATATCTTGTATTTTCCCATTAAATATGAAGGATTGTCAAAAAAATTTAGTGTGCAACTATTTGACCATTTTAAAATAATAATGGGTTGTTTTTATAACAAAAAATAATTTTCTTTTGTTCAACTATTGGTCCATTTGTGTTAGATATAAAAGTTAGAGATAACAAAAAATCATGGTTACCAATAGGTATTTGGTCCATCAAGATTGCATATAAGTTATATTTTAAATGAAAATATGATATTCTACTTACAATGCATGATATATTTTTGTTCAACTACTAGGGATACAATGATTAAGTTTTGGTCAAACCTTTAAAAATTCAATTTTGCACACTACTCACTAGATGTGCTAATGTGGCAAGTTGTGTGATGAGCCTCCAAACCCTATTTTTAGATAGGTAAGGGGCCAATTCATATTTCTAAAAATAAATAGAGGTCCTATAATATTCCATGCAACCACTACATGCTCACAAAGTTAGTCACATGACTACTAGTCCCTCTCCCAACACTCTTATTTTATTTTAATTTCTTTAATTTTATTCAATAAATTAATTAGAAATTATTAGTATTGGCTAATTTATTATTTTTAATCACTCCATTCAAGAGCTAAGAGAAGAATATTTTGGTAACCTACAAGAAGATATTAAAAAGTTGTATTTTTGTAAAATAAGAAGTTTTATGAAAGTTTTCATGGAACATTCAAAGAAAACCTATTAAGTATGAGGTGTTATAATAATGCATGATAAGAAATACAATTTGTAATATGGATATTTCCTTCTCATAGGTAATAAGGACAATGAAGCTAAGTGGGAGATTTAATTATTAGAAAGTGATAGTAGAATGGGATTTCCCAAAGGTATTCACTTAATAACCAATTTCATAGCACTTTCTTTTTAAGCTAATTATAAAAAATATTAGATTTATTTTTTCTTCTCAATTTTATTTATTTGATTATCTCTCTACATACACTAGTATAATTAAAATGGCTTCATATTTTCATGAGACATGATATGTACCATTTTTCGACTACATATTTATATTTCACAATGATTTCTACCTTATCAATCAAGGCACTCCCCACACTTACATCTAGCATAAAAATAGTTTTGATTGTTATTCCATATATTAAACCTTAGCATAGGAAACCTCCATGAACTTGACCAATATGTCATCCTTAAAAATTTATAAATAAATGGAAGATATACATATCAATCCCCAAACCTTGCTACACCAACCCTAGTAGTGAACTCCCTTAATAATATATATATCAATTATAGTATGCATATGAATATTAATTATAGTGGATGGTTTTTAAAGATACATATTGAGTCTTCTTGGTGGGGTCATGGTATTACCAATTGGTGTCAAACAACTAGCTTTAAAGAACATTGATAGGATAGTGTTCAACTTTCATGGTTGGTGTTATAATTGGTTTCTTTGTTGCATGTGTAGGATTATGAGGCTCTAAAACAATACAACGCTACATAGCATAGAGAAAGACTAATTCACAACACTATAAAGAATACTATAGTATTATAAACTTCCCTATATTAACTTATGTAAAGTTATTGATAGAGGATTTGTAATGCCACTTACGAACACACCACCCACTTCTATGAATGATTCCCAACTCCAATATTTATCCTTCACATTAACTTAACTATCCATTTTCTTTAATGTTGAAGTTATATATTGGGTCACATATTGGCTTATTAAAAAAATTCTCAATATCCATGCATTAATAACAGTATTGATTTAGAGGTGAATCCCTTGGAGGGGTATATTTGATAGTGTTTAACCCCCTATTTAATGGTCACAACCCCTAATATATATTTAAATATATAGTAGAAGAAGTGAAAGGCTTAAAAATATAATTTATAAATATTATGCTTGGCATTATAAGACAAGGGTAAAAATAGTTGAAAGATTATTCAATAAATAAAAATTTGGATCAAGGTCTCTTAACACAAGTATTTAATCATATTAAATTCATGGATTTATTTATTAAATTATGTTTATAGCCAACCTCCCTAATCCCTCTTTCTCTTACATTCAATAAGTTAAGCTCTTGATGGATTTTCTCTAACTAAACTATTATTTTAATATACAAGCATGGTTTTAAGAATATATTACTAAGATTTATATTTAGTAATTTACATCATGTTGGAGAGTATTTATTTTTCTTAGAATTACATATTTTTTTTTAATAAGGACATAACTTATCTCTTAGAATATGATGGTTACGTAGTCTAGTTGTCATATATTCTCATAATATTGTTTTCAATTGTTTTATGCCATAAGAATTTGTTTCCTAGTATTTCTAGGTGACTTTATTGTAGGGATTTTAGGGATCAAATTTGTAAGTATGGAAAGGAAAAGAACCATAAATGAGGTTAGAGAGATGAATAACTCTACTAGTGTAAAATTCAATAATATTTGTTGTATACTACATCTTTAAGATTTTCATATCATGTTGTTAGGGATGTTTGTTTTTCACCATAGTAACAAACCTAAGTCAACCCTAAAAGAGGATTTTAAAAAAAATATGGTTCTATATGTCATAGATATGGATCTTCATTTTTATCTCTTCAAGATTGTGTGAATATTTCAAGCTGAAATTATTTTTCAAAAAAGGATGGTGGAAGAACCTAATAGGTTGAAGAGTAAAAGTGTTGTAAGTATAAGGAAAAATGACTATAAATTTAGGTACCACTAATTGGTATAGGTAGGAATATTTGGAATCTCTTTGGTGGGAACTTTGCATGTTCCAAGGTTTCTATTACGATATGGGTAAGGTATTAGATTCTATGTGAGTTAAACATGATAATAGGGTTGGGGAAATGGATATAAATTGTATTTTCTCCATATTTTATAGATTCTCTTTGTATTAGCTTGTAGAGAAAGGATATTCACTACTCATGAGTCTCTTTATTCTCAAGAGATTCCCAAGGGGCGAAATACCCTAAACTACCTCAAGGAACAACACAAGAGCTCTACAATAAAAAAGAGTAGGTCATAAAGGTTTTTTGGACAAACTGACGAGCTCTTGACCAAATGATGACAGCACGGAATATGAATGAAAACATGGCATGTTGGAATCCCAAAGGCATGTTGACATCTCGTACGAACCAAAAAGTGAGAATATCACAAAAAATGGCTTAGTGGCTACTTGCAATCTGATTACTAAGAACTTCTAAAGCATAGGAAAATAAAAGAATATGATAACTCTAAAATAAATTAAAGTAAATGATTGAACTAGAGAGAATGGAGAAAGAAAATTCTCACAACAACCTAAGTAATGAACCATCCTACTAGTAGATATCTTTAATACTTGCATGCATAAGATATGGAGAAAATGTTGGGGCTATATAGGGGTTTTCCTCTATCAAACCCATATTTTGGTGTTCCCACCTCCACAAACAACCAAATAGATAGATAGAGATGAACAAAGGAGTGATTAAAGAAATACTCCATCAAGGAGAATGTGTATCATGAAGTATAGGTGATTAAATCAATCCCTACTCAAGGAGGAGAACCTGTATCACGAGATATAGATGAAATAGGTAGGGGATGTGTGGAATCCCAAGATGCTCGCAAGAATGAGGCAAGAGAGATATGAGTTGCAAGGCTTAAGGAAATCAAAGGGAGGGTGAACAATAGGAAAATGGATTGGGTGAGTGCCCACTTATTGTCCTTAGGTCGTTCAATAATGTCCTAGGAATCTGAATTGGATTGACTATCAACCTCAAAGGTGAGTCAATTCTCAATGAGGAAGACCTAGGAAGGGTTATTTTATGCTTTGAGGGGTTAACCACCAAGCAAAATATTGGAAAATACAAATAGGAATTGAACTCACAAGATCTAATAATGCAAGCTAAATTAAGGATGCAAATAATGAAAGTATGCAACAAAAAGTTATGGTATGTGTACTTAGGAATTCTGGAAATATAACAAGGATTCAATAAATGCAAAGAAGTCAGAAAGTGCTAGGGAGGACTAAGATTCCCTTACTATTAACTTAGTATCGCTACTATTTTTTTGGCAAATATGAAATCCTTGAATGTTGGAACTAGATCTAGAAGAATCTCTCCAAAATACCTTTAGGAGGACTAAGACACCCTAGATGGAAACTTAGTCCTGTCTTAAATTTCTAGAATATCTTAATGTGGTCATGAGGCTCAAGGTCTACACTTCCTTCTTCTCAGATCTAGGGTCTTGAATCTTCCAAATATGGCTTGTAGGTGAGTTTCCATGAAGATGAAAACCTTGCAATGAAACTTTGTAACTTTACAACTTTGCACTCTAAAGTATCTTCAATTCTTCAACTTAAATCTACAAACACAAACACACAAGAAGGGAAAAACTTGTTGATTGTTAGTAAATGGGGGTTTTCCTTTGTCAAAACCCTTGTTGGTAATTAAAACTTGAAATGAAATGAAATGGAGGGAAATGATAAATAAACAACATGCAATGTTACAACTCACAAAACCCTTGCTATGAAATGTGCAAGCTTTGATATAGATCTTGAATCTAATGAATGCTTTATAGATCTTGACTTGAATTGCTTTCTTGAATCAAAATCAGACATCATAAATGTTAGCTCAAAAACACACATGATGCAACAATATCCTTGATATGATGCTTGAATCTTGATGATGGCTCCAAACTATTGATGAATTTCTCTTGAATGCTCTTGTGAACTCAATTATTCTATTATGAATTCTCTCACAAAATACTTGTATTCTTGGATGTGAAAATGAGTGAAAGAACCTTGTATTTATACCTATTCATGCTTAATATCCTAAAACTACACCACAAAAAGCCTACATATGGATTCATTAATTAAAGCAGGCCAAATCCTACCAAAATTTGAAATTAAATCCTAAAAAAAGCTTAAGGGGGCCTAAGACGTCCTAGGTGGCATCTGAGTCCCAAGTCTTGAAACTTGGGGCACATACTCCAAAAAGGGGCCCATTTAAGGCACATTTGAAATCAGGGTCCCAAGATCTTTAGGGGATGAATATGCCCTAGGTGGCATCTTAGTCCCAACCCAAAACTCAAGGACACTTAGATAGAATCATTAAATTATCATTTATACATTGATGTTGGTCAGGATTTGTCAACAAAATATGCAATTTATTAGGCTTGTGGATACAAAATAGGATCAATTAAGATATAAATAGAGATACATAAAGCAAGGTGGGCCCAAAAAAGTGTGAAAGTGCAAGGGTGTGCATTTTCCTACATTACGTTTAGCCCCCACTTTAGTGAGAGGATGAACTTTCTTCAAACTCAAACTAAAGTAGCCAACCATGCAATCAAGAGGGGTTCAAATGTACAAATGTTAATAAGGTACAATCAAAATGACCAAGTGTGGACAAGTCCCCAGGATCAAAATCCTATGGTAAACCAACATAGGCACAAAGGAATATGCTTGTGGATGATAAATGAATCCATAACCCAACCTCTAACATAAACCATCAAAGACGGGAAAAACAAAAGTGAAAAAGGAAAAATGTAATAGATCAAGCTTTGACCGGCCATCCAATGCATTGTGGACTGGGTCTAGGCTTTTTTTCCAAAAAGGTTTACAAGTGGGATGCATTTTCCACTATGCAAACAAAAGTGCATGCTCACAAGGGTTAGTGAAGCTAGTTTTGAACTAGGTGAGCCCCAAAAGGTCCATATCAAAGTCATACCCCTATGACTATGATAAGGACAAAAAAGAAAATGAACGCTCGCAAGGGCTAGTGAAGCTAGTTGTTCACTAGGTGAGCCCCAAGAGACCATATCAAAGCCATACCTCCATGACTTTAGTAAGGTACGAAAATAAAAGTAAATGCAACAAGAAAGAGGGATGTTCGAAGGGATTTTTCTTAGCTCATGTGAGGTCTTAATCTTAGGGGACATTATTCGTAATGTCTCCAAGAGAGGACCAATGAATGGATAAAATATTCATAGCTTAGGGAATGTAGTGTGTCGCATCACCACTAAGAGGAATGCAATATTCTAAGATAGATCACGCTCTTGAATGACATTACTCCCAATGTCACCACAAAGAGAAAAACACATCGCATGAAGTAAGAAAATCACATCAAGGAACATGAAAAATTAAAATGGAAATCAAATGATGCCAAAGTAATGCTAAAATAATGCCAATGTATGCCCCACTTTAAATAAATTGGTAAACACCATGCTATGAGAAATTACTTTAAAGTATCCAAAATATTGAAAAGGAAAAAGGAAAAGAGCGTTGCTCCCCAAAAAAACATAAGATATCTATGGATTTGAGGTTAGTATTTGTCTTTACTACAATGATATTAGAGAGCTTGAAACTATCATCATTCCCCAAATACACATAGATCTAGAAGAATGACACAAAGAAAGTGAAAAAAAATGAAAAGACATAGGGTGTCTCGACGCCTTGCGTCATCCCCAAAAGGAAAACACAAGACAAAAATGAAAATGGAAGGTAAAAACTAATGAAAAGGCAAGAGCTTACGACATATAGAAGAATGAATGTACAAATAGAGGAATGCAAAAAGAGAGAGAACATCAAACACAACATCATGAGAGATCACATTAAGCACATGCAATTACTGAAAAAGAAAGAAAAAATACAAGTAAAGCATAGGTGATTCAACCTAGAGTAGGTCATCCACCTCACAATCTTAGTTTGTATAAGCGGGAGATAGACAACGAACCTAAGGGACAATAAAAAATGCATTACTAGGACAAGGCTATCTACCTCCTACCCCCACTGAGTGCAAGACATGAATGATTTGAGGTTGGTGATGGGAACCATCATGTAATAGTGATAATAGAAAGTTCTACAACTATTACATGATAAAGGGGAATATTCTAAGCAATTACTTCATAGAAATCATTGCCATTGAAGTGAAAGTTTTGTAATACTAACTTGAATGCATGACACTCATCGGTGTTGTGTCTGAGAGTTCGGTGGTATCGACAAAGTAGGAATTTTTTCATCTTTAGGATATAGCACTAGTCTATTTTTTATTGGTGGTAATGTTATTAGTTCTTTGTCAAAATTAATTCTAGTTTCATTTCACTTTCAGGTGGTGGACAAGGAAACTTTAGTTTTTGCAACTTGTAAGGCATTTTACGCTTGCTAGATTCACCAAATTCTATAGTTGGAGGTTGAGGGAGAGGACCTAGGGTGGTCCTATCATCCTTGTCATTGCTATGAGTCATTGGTTGTTCTTTATGAAGGACATTCATATCAAGAGGAGAATCAAAGATATTGTACCATCATACGAAGCCTTATGTATTCTTTAAGAGAACTTATGTTATGAGTGGGATCTTGATATCCTAACCCCTTTGTTTTTTCATTAGTTGGTATTTGCTCTAAGATTTGATGAATTTCATGTTCACCTGTTGTATCACATCCATGTTTACTCAAGATTGTGAATTCTTTTCCATATGTTTCTTCTAGATTGATTGGGGTGTTTTTTACTTTGTTATCATGGGATGGTTGAGTATTTTCTTGTTTAGAGGAACTAGGTGCATGTATTGTAGGGAACTTAGGTTCAAATTTTATTTCAGTTTTAGTATGTAAGTAACCAAACATTTCAAGAGGTGGTAATGTAGGGGGATTTGGTTGTTTGATCATGGATGGATAAAAGGATGCATCAGCTTAAAGTTTATTAAGGAAATCATTTAGGAACATATTCATATTGTTGTCATCTTCTCCAACGATGTCAAAATCACGAGGAGGAAATGCATTAGGATTTGATTGAGCATGAGTGTGTTTAATGCCATTAGGATCATTACCAAATGCACAACTTGACACATGTACCAAAGATTTCAGGGACATCCAAAATATTCCAAAGAACATATCCCTGATGCAAGACTGAACAAATACACTTGAAATGAAAGAAATTAGAATAACTATAAGTCTACAAACTGAAACAGAAAACTGAAGGCAGCCAACATAATCAAAGAAAAACAATTTCAAACCCTGAAAACTAGAAAGTCAAATTCTACAAGGAAATAGATGTTGGTAAGGGCGTCTTGGTCCTAATAGTGTGATTTTGAGGTTTCGGGGACTAGAACAGACAACAAACAACAAAGAGAAGATTCTGAGCTAGAAACCCTAAGAGGGACTAAGATGTTGGGAAGGGCATTTTAGTCCTTGCAAAGGTTTTTTTTCAGAAAAACAACAAATTTTGGTTTATCTACTGTTTTCATAGGTTTCATATCTAGGGACTTGATGTTTAGAAATAGAAAAGTGTGTAAATTAATGCAAAAAAAAGTAACTAGTGACAAGCAATTGAATGAAAAGTTGAATACATTTTTTTCAATTTTGAATGTAATAACAATGTTTCTAAATGCAATTAGGATGATGAAAAATGCACTTTTCAATTTTTCAATGAGATAAGGTGATGCAAGAAAGAAAAGATGCAACCTATATGAACTTTCACTAATGCAAATATGGGAAATCCTAGATGCAATTTCACTAATGCAAGATGCAATGCAAGAATGAGTGCAACCTAGATCTAGGAATTGAATGGGCTCAAAATCAAAAAATGAATGCTCAAAGAAGTTAGGATCACCAAAATGAACAATAGGAAAATAGACTGGGTGGGTGCCCACTTATTTTCCTTAGGTCAATCAATAATGTCCTAGGAATTTTAATTGGATTGACTATCAACCTCAAGGGTGAGTCAATTCTCAATGATGAAGACCTAGGAAGGGTTCCTTTATGCTTTAAGGGGTTCACCACCAAGAAAAAGCCTAGAAACGACAAATAGGCATTAAACTAAAAATGCCTAACAATGCAAACTAAATGAAGGATGCAAATAATGAAATTATGTAGCAAGTTAGGGTATGTGTACCTCAAAATTCTATAAATTTAACAAGGATTCTAGAAATTTAAAGAGGTTGTCAAAAAGTGCTAGGGAGGACTAAGACGCCCTTATTGTTGACTTAGTTCCACTGCTATTTTTTAGGGAAAATACGAAATCTTTGAATGTTGTAAATGGATCTAGAAGAATCTCTGAAAATTACCTTCAAGAGGACTAATATGCCCTAGGTGGAGACTTATTCCCATCTTGAATTTCTAAAATCTCTAAATGTGGTCCTAAGGCTCAAGGTTTGCACTTCCTTCTTCTCAGATTTGAGGTCCCGAGTCTTCTAGATCTCATTTGTAGGTGAGTTTTCATGAAGATGACAACTTTACAATGCAACTTTAAAACTTGCACTCCAAATGATCTTCAAGTCTTCAACCTAAATCTACAAACACAAAAATAAAAGAAGGGAAAAAATCGTTGATTGTTAGTAAATGGGGGTTTGCCTTGGTCAAACCCATTGTTGGTAATTAAACCTTGAAATGAAATGAAATGGAGTGAAATGATGAATGAAAAAAATGAAATGTTACAACTCACCAAACCCTTGCTATGAAATCTGAAAACTTGTGTGAAATGGCTAGCTTGGATATAGATCTTGAAGCCAATGAATTCTTGATAGATCTTGACTTGAATTGCTTGCTTGAGTCAAAACCCTACATCACAAATGTTAGCTCAAAAACATACATAATGCAACGATCTCCTTGATATGATGCTTGAATCATGATGATGACTCCAAATTCTTGATGAAATACTCTTGAGTTCTCTTGTGAACATAGTTATGCTATTAAGAATGCTCTTACAAAATACTTGTATTCTTGGATGTGAAAATGAGTGAAAGAACCTTGTATTTATACCTATTCATGCTTAATATCCCAAAATTACACCACAACAAGCCTACATATGAATTCATTAATTAAAGTATGCCAAATCCCACAAGAATTTGAAATTAAATCTCAAAAAATGCTTAGGGGGGACTAAGATGCCCAAGGTGGCATCTTAGTCCCAAGTCTTGAAACTTGGGGCACAGACTCCAAAAAGGGGCCCATTTAAGGCACATTTGAAATCAGGGTCCCAAGACCTTTGGGGGACAAAGACTCTCTAGGTGGATCTTAGTCCTAATGTAAAAATCAGAGACACTCAAATAGAATCATTAAATTATCATTTATCCATTGATGTTTGTCAGGATTTTCTAGAAAAATATGCAATTTATTAGTCTTGAGGATGAAAAATAGGACCAATTAAGACATAAACATAAATAAATAAATTAAGGTGATCCCAAACAAGTGTGAAAATACAAGGGTATGCATTTTCCTATACTACATAGGGATATTTACGAGGGCTCTGAGAGTTGCAAAGAGTGTTGTGAGAGTTTTAGAGTGCTTGAAGCTATTGTAGCAAGTTGTATGGAGTTGTGTAAGCAAGATAGCAAGAGAAAGAGAGGAGGAAAAGGTAAGAGCCAAAGCTAGAGAGAAGCTAGAATAACAAATGAGTTGAAAAGATAACTTTTAAAGAGGGAAAAGAATCTTCCTGATATGTTACAAGGCGTCTTGATTTGTTACCACCAACAAAATGGGTTGACAAGTGGAAAAAATGCTTGAAAAAGGGCATTTGAGCATTGAAACATCACAGGACACTAGTCTGGAATGCAGATGTATGTTTGGAACCCTAGTGTCTAGACACATCACGCTACAAAATGACACAAATGGGAAAAGCACAAGGTTTGATGTGAAGTTGACGTGCAAGGGTAGCTGTTGAAAAGGAGTCATGAGCATCTTGATAGGGGAAAAAGGTTTATGCAAGTGCTAAAATGAGCCTACAAAAGATGCTAAGGGAGTGGACACTAAAGAAGATACAAAATTGAATGTGAAATTGCAAGGGGTACAATTTTACCACTTTACATAGGTAAGTTATCATATGGCTATGGTGTGATGATTAATATTCTTACCTCTTTTAGATATTTCTAAAAATAATCCTCTTATTTGAGGGCTATCTAGTTTGTATGTATGGGAAATATTTTAATGTTGAATAATAATTGTAGTTTGAACATGATGGTATCATTGTATATTGTTATCTTGTAGTCACAAAATTTTTTATGCGAGCCCTAAGTATATTGTTATTAAATTGTTAGTTTATATATTTATTTTTATTTATTTATGGTCTTTGTATGTCTTTATCTATAGTTATAGTGGTATTCTAATCAAGGAATGCAAGTAATACTTTTTCTTCAAGAATAGGACCCATATAAACCCTAGCTAATATTATTTGAAAAAATATTTTTTAAATTTTAATCTGAGTAAGTGATATGAAAATATAATCTTGAGTTCCATTATTTATTTATTTATTTGGTAGATTAATAGTTGGGTAGGGCCAAAACCTATAGATTTATATCAAGAAGCATAAAATCCAAAAAATTAATTGCATACCCTTGCCACAAGGGGTTCCACCATCCATTAAAACAAAACATCAACATATGTGTTGTATACAACACCCTATTCCTATTCAATATGCACCAAGGAATTTAAGTTCTATTCCTTGATCCCCTTTTTTAGAGAGGACGTGAGCAAAATTTGGTGCATGCCTAGAGGGGAATTTTTCCTTTTTACCTTTTTCCATCCATGCTCTTCCTTGGAGGAATCCATAATGTTTTTATCATCCTCCTTTGATGAGGACATTCTTCTCAAGATGTCTGACTTTCCTTGAGTAATGCAACTAGCATCATTGGCACCACCCCCACCAAGCTCTAAGACAACTGAGGAAGCAACTTCTACTTTCTCTGAGGGGGTCAAGGAGATAGAATCCTGAGAAGGAGCCTCAAAGTCCTAGGATTGGAGGTTTTCTAGAGAGGTGGAATTTTCCTTTGAACAAAATGGAGAAGGGGCATCTAAGGCACCAAATATAGACTGTGAAAAGATCTGATAATGATGAGGTTCAACACCGATCCACCATGTGGGGGTGTTGTGAGAATTTTGATTCCCAAACCCACTATTTTTTACTTTGGGACAATGTGGTGTGTGATGTCTAGTTGAAAAAAACTTCCTACATCTAAAAGCAATCTTGTCATAATCAACTTGTTGGCTCCATAGTCTCTCACCCACTTTTAATGAGATCTCAATTGGGAGACCATAGGAGAGATCCATTTCCACACAAATTCAAGCACAGGTGGTGCTTTCATACTTAATTGTTTATTTTGAAGCACATAAATACTTTCCAAAACCATTACCAATAGTTTGCAAACAATCCAATTCCCAAAACTATATTGGGAGGTATGGAAATTGAACCCAAAGATAGGAGGAGTTGAAATTTTCCATCCAAGGATCAAAGGAGGGGTATCAAGCTTTCATGCATAGAAAGTCACCCTGAAACACCCATTGCCCATTTTTCACCACCTTTTCTTTTTCTTCATGAGACTCAAACTCAAGGATGAAGAAACCCATAGCACATGGGAAGATACTTATCTCATCCTCCATAACATCCTTCTAGCTGGTATTGATCCAAGAATTGAGATCACATAGCTTAGGCCAAGTTTTAACAAACCTACAAATGAGGGCATTATCATGAAGGAATTCCTCCCTATAATGGATAGAACCATGCACCCGAATCTCAGGAAATTTCTCTGAGTGATGCACATATAATGGAGAATGACCTATGTTAGCCCCAACTGTAGAAGAGCTCCCTTATTTTAATCGACCATCCTTCAACCCGGATGCTAAAACCCTTGCAGGCCCATGTGATGGCATGCGGTCATGTGTAGAATGTGGATCTGAAGTAGGATTGACAGTTGTGTGAGAGTTTGGATGAGGGCCATCATAGATCCTATTCTCCAAGCTCTTCCTAATTCCTTGGCTTTGCAAAAAAAAGTTGCCCTCTAGCCCCCACCATGAATCTGAAACCCTAGATTTTCACCTCACAACATCCCTAAAATTCATATTGCGTTGGGAGGTGGAGGCCACAACTTCTTTGCCAAAATCAAAGTGAACCCTTGAGTGACGGAGGTGAAAATCACCATGCAATGACATTCCCCCATGAGCAGACCCACCACTACACTTTCCCATCTCCTGCCTGACTGCTCCATTGCCATTGATGAAAGGTTGCAGGTCTGTAGGGTTTCACATCATTTCAGAGACAATATCATCCCATTATTTTAATATTATTTACATAACTCTTTTTTTTATTTATTATAAAAGTAGGGAAAGGGTCGTGATCCCAAAAATTTACAACATTAACATAAAATTAAGAATGTACCAAGAGGGCAAGAAGGCATGAAGAAATAGAAAAAGGCACACAATCTCAAAGAAACAAGAAAAAAACCAAAATAGAGAACCCATAAAACATAGCACTAGAACTTGCTAACAAATTAGGTCCCAATCATCAAGGATTATATCAAGGAATGTTTCATGTTCCGCCTTATATTTTTGTTCAACATCAATGGTAACTTGGATGGTCTCCTCTTGTTATTTTTATCTCACTTCTTTTTCTCTTTGTTAATCTTTGAATAGCCAAAGATAGTACCAATAACAACCTTCTCCATTATATCATGGGTTAGCTTAATAATATTAGGAAGGGAATTTTAAAGATGAGTAAACCTATCAACAAGGCTATTAGACACCAAAATTTCAACCTCCAACACATGGTTTCTTAGCTTCGTTATGACCTCCTTATCTTTACCATTAGTTTTTTATGCAAGGCTATGAGTAGGGAAAGTATCCTCCCTATCATTATTGTTTTCCATAGATCCAAGGGAGGAAGGGATGTATTACTTATACATATCAGGGTCCACCTCAATAGTATGGTCATAACCAATATTGACCACAGCATCATCCTCCACCACGAAGTGTTCATCATTAGACTCATTATCCTGCATGTCCTCTAATTCATGGTCTAGTTCATCCTCCTTCGAGTCCTTCTTAGTTTAAGGGATGAACTCCTCTTCCTCCAACTCATCCTACTCAATCATATTCAAAATATTTTTTCCTTCACAAGTGTTAGAGTTAACAAAGACAATGGATTTAGCAAGTATGGAATACATTCTTCTAGTAGAACCTTTGAGGCCAGTAGGAGTAGACTCCAAAGCCAAAATTATCAACCCTTTGGCATCAAAAATGTCAATAACCTCAACATCATCTATATTGGAGCTTTTGGGTTTCTTAGAAAAAATACCATTTTGTTTATCTTTCCAACTTTGGGGGTCACTTTCCTTTTCTTGACAATTAAGGTATCTAGAAGCTCAAGTTTTATGATAGGGATCATAGCAAGGCCCTTACGCTTATGGCTAGGACCCACCTTGCTAGAAAAATAAGGATTAGATTTAGCAAGGTAAGGGGACCTAGAGGATTTGTCTTTCAAAAGTTTAATTTTGACACTAGAATGGGCCTTGGGATTAGAGGTTGGTGTCATGGCCAAACAATATTTATACATATGCATGATAAGGCTTGAGTGTAAAGGAGAAGATGGACTTTCAACAATGTAATTTTGAAGAGAGCTAAACAAAAGGAAAGGGATATTTATTTTCTTACCATGGCAAAGGTGGTTCAAAATCACAAAGTGATACTCATGAGCCATTCTGAAGTGGCCTTTGACAGTGAAGTTGTAGACATGAAAAATTGACTGACAGACTTGATCTTGATTACTAACATTGTTTCGTCCTGAAATCATACTCTTAGCTTATCATCACTCTTCATTCATTAATTAAATAAATTATTATTTATCTAATTAAGTCATTCTCTCCTGTTGATTAAATTAATCAATTTAATTTAATTAACCCTCATATCTCTCTTTAATTAAATAATTTATTTTATTTAAATTAAAACTATAAAGTCCTTTTATTAAATTAAAACCTTATTTAATTTAATCTAACATTGTCCCCTTTAGTTAAATAAATAAATAAAATTATTTAATTAAACCCCTGGACTCTCAATTTGATTTAAATCAATGAATAAATTTCAGTCTAAATTGTCACATCTCCTAATTCCTCATTACATTAATTAATCTTTGATTAGTTTAATCTTAAATCATGTCCCATCCTCTAGCTTTTACCACTTGCACATTAAAATAGATTTAATTTATTTATTAAATCTCTATTTTCTCTCAACATGGCATAAAAGATAATATTCCCTCAAATTTGAATTCAAATCCAAATGGACTTAGTCCTTCCAAAAAGACATTTATTTCACCTTACAAGTCCTTTTTCCTTGAGCCAAGTGGCCATAACTCCATTTTATATCCTCTCCAACAAGTCATTTCACTAATTTCAAATTCCACCTAATATTATTTATTGGCACTTTCATCAAAATGTGTTCAACCTTCAACCATTCACATCTTTGCAAGTGGCACTTGGCCATTGGATGTTAAATGATCCCACATTGCTCAATCTTGCTCATTTTTCCAATTTGGAAATCTATAAATGAGAGACTCTTGGGTATGTGCAGTATCATCATGGAAAAAATAGGCCCTTAAGTGGCAATGAAAATTCAAAAAATCAAAGTTAGGCAACTTGACATAAAAATTTGAATAAATTGTCTATATTATTTCAAAAATATGTAAGAATAGAATTTTTAGCAAATTGAATTTAGTTTCTAAATGACTAGGTTTATTTAAAAAATAAAAAAAACTATTTAGTGAAAATTTGAAATTTCAATGCAGTAGTACTTAAATTTCAAGGAAAAAATAAGTAGGTGTCTGTCTGAACACCCTAATCACAATAAAATGATAATATTTTTTTTAAAGATTTTAGTTATAAATAGAGGACTCATGTTCAGATGTGATGCATATTTGTTTGTAATTTTTTTCCAAGTAAATAATTAATTATGATTTTTTTAGTACAAATTTTAAAAAATATAAAAATTTGTATGTCTGACCACCTTAACTTGGTCAAAACTTCATGAAATTCAAATTATTTTTTCGTAATCCTATAGTATGAAAAACATATAATGTGACGCATGTTTTGGATTTAAAAAATGTGATACCATTTGAAAGCTATAGATGTTTTTCAATCAGCCTATCAATCAGGACTTTACTCATAATTCAAATAGAAAATGAATAATAATTATTTATTAAATTCAAAGTAAACCATAATTTATATTGGTGGAAAGCTGGGAATCTCCTTTAAAAACCCTTTTCGTTTCATCAATTTTGGGTAAAAAAAAAGTCATCAGCCACATGGGCCATCATATTACTTACATATCACCACTTTTGGCCCATCATGATCCTGTACATACCCTCTTCCTCTCATTCTTCATCCACAATTTGAATGCAAAGTTATTATATTCACATTTAGAGCCATTCCATATATTTCTTGAGCATTTTCCATCACCATAGCTAGGTTATTGCAGGTTTTCTCAAGAATTCATCTTGTTCTTCATCAACAAAGTGGATCAATCTCCATCAAATCATCAAGCTTACTAAGGATTTGGGAAAGGGACAATTTCTACACATAATTGGCACCAACTCCCCCATGGGATCAAGTGTTTTCATTATTTGAATTAGGATCTAGCTTAGTTGCTTGTTTTGTTCTTCATTCATTTCCTATTTTGAATATTGTAGATGGATTTCATGGGGAATCCTTGTTATTGCTTGCATTTCAATCTAATAATGTGCTTGTTTTCCATTTTTGTGTAGGTGTAGGATTGGGGTTCACATTTTGGCACTAGAAGGAGGGCAAATTTGAGGGATTTCATCACGTTTTTTCAAAAAAATCATCTTTTTTGTGTATTTTTGTAGCTCACAGGAAATTGCACCCCTCATAGTCCAGCGACACCAAACTACACTGATATGAGTCTAGTGGTGCTGTATTGCACCACTCCTAAATTCTAAAGTCTGCCGCTGAAGTATTCCACTCGAAAAATTCAAATTTCAAACTTAGCCGCGGGTTTTCCAAATTTCAAACTGCGTCGCTTGCCAAACAACGCCGCAATTGTGGTCACTATTTTTTTGTAAATCGCTGCTCCCAGTCATCAGTGGTGCTATATTGTTCCACTGTAATTCTCAAACAATGCCGCACTTGCGGATTGTGCCACTGGAGTAGGGTAAAAGGTAGATTTTTGATTATTTTTAACATTTTTAGTGATGCAGCAACTTCCCGAGATCATAACTTTTGACTCAGATGTGGGTTTTGGTTGAAATTTTACAAGCGATTTCGTTATGAGATGGCATGTCGATTGCCAACCAACTAAAAGTCAATTGATGGCCATTTTGGCACATTTTTGAGGCTTGAAACTTTAATCTTGGCCCTCAAAAGGGCAATTGAGTTGTTCACTTTTGCTAATAACTCAAAACCCATGTTTCCAATTTGGGATGTTAGTTGGAAATTCTTCCTATCTTAGTTTTATAAATTCTTTGGGAAAAAATAGGACTCTCAAAGTTATGCATGCAAAATTACCAAAAATGGCAAAATCTGACAATTATGGAAACTTGCCAAAAAGGGAAATTTCTTGATCAAAAGTAAATAAAATGAAGGCGAAGGGTTCTTTCTGATTTTATTATATCATTGTGTTAAGTGTTTTTAAACACTTTGGGAGAACTTATAATCCATTTCTAAGGATTTGTTACCTTCATGCTTTTAGGACACACTAAATTTCTTTTGGGCTCTAAAAAGAACACTACAAAAGCTTTCGATTTTTGCAACAAAGGGCTTGAAATGAACTTTAGGACAAACTCACTAGATTTGGTTTAAGGATTAATAATTGAACAAAGAAAATTTCATATTTCCTTTGGTGCTTAAAAAGAATTCACTATTGCTTTGAAGGATTAAAAATGAACATGTGCTTTTGTGTCTTGTAATCATTTTTGCAAAGTGATCTCACTTAAAAAGGTGTATGCGCTTCTCTCGCGCTTCATGGCGATCTTGAGAATCAAAAGTATTTTGGTGACATTAAGTTGCATAAAATATTACCTCCACATTTCATTTTTGGATTAAAATTAAACCAATCTTGCAAGTGTGAGTGTATCATATTGTGAGTGTTCTCCCTTTGTTTTTCAACAAAGGTCGATTGAACTATGGGATATTCTTGCTCGCTTTTGTTTATATTAGAGGGTCTTCCTTGTGGGAAAAAATAATCATCCAAGGGAATGAGCCAACTAGGAACACACTAAATCCAAGCGACTTACAACCAGTATATAAGTGTGGATTCTCGAGGAAAGTTCTAGAATCACGAGGATTGTTCCGACAAGAAGGACAACAATGGTCTCTTTCCGAATGGATGGTCCCCCATGAATGGAATGTCTGCATTAAAACCCCTTGTTTAGCAAAAGCCAAAAATCATAATCTATTTGTTGGTGTAAAAGGTCATGTCCTTTGAAGCCACCCCATGTATACATGTGGTTATGTTGTAGAGATTAAAAGTATGCCATGGTAGATTCATGGGTACTAATGCTTGGCTGACCCGAGAAGCGAGTGCACTGTAAGAGGGAGCCTATGTGGTCAAGCATCTAATCATCCACACTAAATATGCGTAGCTGAATTTATCCAAGTGGGAACCCAACAATTATTGTCTCTTCATCCTAGGATTATGCATGATCTTGGAAACCAAAAAAAAAAACACTTTGCTTGGGTCTCAAAACAATTGAAAACAAACGTTCACAAAAGCTTCAAAATTTCAAACCCTTTGGGGGAAACAAATACCCTTGACGAATCCAAGTGCTCTTGCTTGCCCTGGGGATTCCATCCTTAGAGGTTTCTAAGTGCTTGGGTTTAATCATCACTTGTTTTCACTAAAGTCAACAAATAGGAAACTATTGCCTTGATTTTCTCGATTTCCACATAATGGACCTTGTGGAATGAAAAGGAATTGAGACATAGACATTGAGTTTGAAAAGAGTAATCAAGAAAGTGTTTGTGGTAAAAAGAACCAAACCTAAGAAAGATAGCAGACAATTGAACCACACATGTGCTTGGTCCCTTTTGAGTCATTTGGTTTGAACCACTTTTAGGGAAAAGCATGTTCTTCAATATCTTGGTCTAGTAAAAACTTCCTCTTAGGGTCCTCTAGGATCAAGTCAAACACTTCACCCCATCCAAACATTTATCAAAATCCCATTTCACCAACAACATTTGGAACCTTGGAAAACATCACTTATGCTAGACTTTTAGGAAAAATCAACATCACTTTGTTTGGCTTAACACACTTAGTCAAATTATCCTCTTGTGTACGAGTTTACTCTAGGATAACACAACTTCCTAGAATTTACAAGTTCATTATCCAAAATCACCTTGTTTGGCTTAACACACCTAGCCAAATTATCCTCTTGTGTACGATTTTATTCTAGGATAAAACAACTTCCTAGAATTTACAAGTTCATTATCCAAAATCATCTTGTTTGACTTAACACACTTAGTCAAACTATCCTCTCATGTGTGAGTTTACCCTAGGATAACACAAATTCCTAGAGTCTACAATTTCATTATCAATCAATCAAAATCAAAATCGAAACAAGTCCTAAAGTATAGCATTGATCCAAAGTTCCTAAAAGTTTAAACACCCATATCATTCACCCCTTTCATCCTTCATCTCATCATTGGTCAACAAGGTATAAACACAAGAGGAACATGGAATATAGAATTGATTCATCCATCATGAGTAATCTAATTCAACCAAATTATCCAAGCCTTATGATGCCAATTGATTTGCAACACTTGCATTTGTACAATCCATACATGGGATCATTATCTCCTCCAAAACTCAATGTTATAACAAAAGTGATCATGCCCAATCTAAATTTTGGAACACTTTTCCCTTTGGTAGATTTAAATCAAAGTCAAAACTTACAAATCTATCAACCAAACAATCAAGGCATGAGCCTTCCACCTCTACCAACCATCAATCAACTGAATCCGAGCAAAACTCCCTTCATAAATAAAAACATTGTACCAAATCCACTCATCTTGCCATCGATATCGCAACAAGAGATGGAAATCATCCAAGCAACCCCAATGGTCAACACATCCACCATTCCCCAAGTCTCTCAAAGCATGGTTTTCCAAGGACCAAGCATATCAATCACACAATTCACCACTCAAACCCTGACAATCAATGCAACCATTTTTCTCATCACAATGGTCAACACCATTCCCAATCCACTACCATCACTACCAAAACACAACATGGAAAATTAATTCTCCATCGTGTTGCAAGCCGCTTGACAAGCTATCTGCCAAAATGTGCTCCAAAACCAGCAAGTTGCACAACTAGTTGCTCAGCAAGTGCAAGCGCAATTAGCGGCCCAACAAGCTGCACAAAGCACTCAATCCGCACAAGGTGCACAAGTGGCACAAGCAGCCCAACAATCATAGACTCAATATCAAGCCCAACACTAGGCTTGACAAGCGCAAGCACAATATCGGGCACAATTGCAATCAATTCATCAACAAGTGTATGAACAAGTCCTACAAGATTTTTAAGCACAACAACAAGTAGCTCAATAGCAAGCCCAACAACAAGCATTGTTGGCACAACAACAACATGAATAGAAACAAGTGTTTTTGGATCAGCAGTAAACGTAGGAATTACTCCCTCAACAAAGCTTGCAATACATTCCCACCACAATCATTGAAAATGATGATCAAGATCCTTCGACCAATGATCATGTTGAAAATATCTCTACATCACCTAATGAGTTAGAGGACATATCTCAAGAATTTATTGCAAAGCATGATCAACATCTTTCATTGAGTTCTAGCAATGATCCTTTCCAAAACATATGGACATCCTTTGACCTCATGAAATTTGAGCAACTCCCTATGCCTAATGAAGATATCCAAGAACCCTTTATAATAAATCCATTATTTGAAATTGAACCATATCAAGAACTTGATCCAAAGCATGTCAAAAGCAATTCTGAAATCATTCGAGATCAAGAATTTGTATCTCCAAGCTACTATAATGATATAATGGACACTCTCTTATATATACAAGATGATCACATCCACATAGCACATACTCTCCCATCTACCCATGAGATGCTTCCCATGGATAGACATGTAGATTATCTTCATTGAAAAAAAGAGTCTCATACTCTTGATATCATTACCAAAGAACAAGAGTCTCCTACTCTTAACATTTGTACACATGATCAAGGTATAGAAAAATCTAGAGACATACCAAAAGTGGATCATGAAGAAGGCTTCTATAGAAGTGGTGAATCAGAAATATCTTATGAAAACATATCAGAAATAGATCATGAAGAAGGCTCCTACAAAAGTCATGAAACATCCTGTGAAATGAATCACGAGGAAGAATTTTATGTGGATAGTGAATCATCAACACTTCTGGAAGAAGCATTAAAATCTAATATTTCACAAGCTCAAACCAAAGATATCAATCAAGAATTTATCCCATAGCTGGAGGATCATATCACCTATAAAATTGGATCACTTACCTTTTTTAAGGCAATCTATCTCATCAATAAAGAAGTTGTCACCTTTGAAGATCCACCATAGAGCAGAGGAGTAGCACCTTGTTTCCAAGGTAAATCATATCCTATTGCAAATAAAATGTTTCAATAGATGAATTATTCAGGCAAAGGATTAGGCCTACATCAAAAGGGTATCTTGGAACCAGTGTAGATTATTGGCAATCCTAAGCATCGAGGTCTTGTTTACTTGGTAATTAAGGGATCTAAGAATATCAGTGACACTTCCACAAAACTGGGGGCAACTTCGTTCAAGAAAATTTCAAAATAGGGAGCACAAAGAATCTTTATGATTAAACCGATGCCAATACTACAACCCACCATGTCACGAATCTTCATCCACCCATCACCCCATCCATGAATTGAGACCAACATCAAAAGAAAGATTTGAATCAAATTAAAAATAACGTTATCAAATAAAAATAAGCTAAGATGCATATCAAACAAATCAAATACACATGGATATCAAAAAATACAAAGAAAGATGATCCCTATCAGACTCCCTTAGTCAAAGAAACTATGGGGCAAAATAAAAAAAGGAAAAGTATCCATCATAGATGTCCACAAAGGAAAAAGTAAACTTCTCAAGCAACATACAAAATGTATCAAGCAGTTGGTCCTAATTCCATACACACTTCCATATCCACCCATCATTGCTCATCTTCCCAAGTTTGGAGAGTCAAAGGTTCCAAATTGTCAACCCATCAATACTTTATTCCTAGGCACACTCCATCTACGCTTCCACGTATGATATCCAATCCTCACATTGACCATGTATTGATAGTGACCGTTCATCATAAGGATTCAGAAGGCACTCTATCATGATGTGCGCACAAAGACAAAGTTAACTCCGGTATCAGCAAAGCAGATCATGAATCTCAAAAGCTTCTTTCAAGTGCACGTATCTTGGAAAAGCAACTTCTTCAAGTAGGATATCAATGACACATTATGACAGAAGCATCTACATCAAAAAAACCAAGTGGTTCAACATGAGCCTAAAATATTTTGCAAAAAATCCAAAAAAGGATTGGAAATAGTAAAGAGAAAATTCGTCCACTAGTGAAAACCACTTTGGTGGTGGTTTGGATAGGTACCATGAATAAAACCTGGCAAACAGGTTTCATGTGTATAATCAATAATCTATGTGTGCTAGTTCAATTGGAAGCATCTCATCACATCCAAAATAAATCCAGTATTCCCCCCATTCCATCCATAATAAATCCATTCATCCATGAACCATTTATCCAACCATTTTCATCCATCTGCATCCATAGTCCAAATTACCTTGATCTTAATAAAAATTTGGTGCACACTTTACACTTGCTTAATGGTACACATCTTGACATGGTTCATTTTCATTGATCCTATCCTACCCAACATTATCTAAGACTTGAAGCATTATCCAAATAAACATCCCCTGCCAGAACCCATTATCTTATAATAAGATAATCCTTGGCATCCTTTGCATGCTTACCATATCCATCCATCCATCCATCTCTCTAAGAATCCACCCATGGCCTTCCATACATTGCTAAACACTAAGGGGCAGGTATGTACATCTTTCTTTGAGAATAAATCTTGATCTATATCTTCCAACTTATGTGGTGATCCGAACATTGGAAAATGTGAAATCAAAATGATCAAAGCATTTATGAGACAAAAAATCCAAAGAACTAGCCCATGGCACATTTTGACGAG
The DNA here is from genome assembly GCA_007115665.2 of Sequoiadendron giganteum. Classification (NCBI taxonomy): domain Eukaryota; kingdom Viridiplantae; phylum Streptophyta; class Pinopsida; order Cupressales; family Cupressaceae; genus Sequoiadendron; species Sequoiadendron giganteum. The sequence goes on along the minus strand of CM021106.1, from coordinate 258,260,089 downwards.
AAGATGTTCCTTATCAAACTTTATATTTCACCGAACATCAATCCAAACAATCAATATCAGTCGCATCTAACTTGTGTGTCAACGTCACATCAAATCATCAAAACAATTTTGTTCCAAATCAAGCTTCAAAATCCTGATCAATCAAATCCAATCAATCCATCATCATCTTAGGATATCCTTCCCAATCCTTGTGTTGCTTAACACTATCCTTGCATTGTTGTGTGTCCTCAACAATGTTATCATCATGAATTCATCATCATCATGTTTCTTAACACTATCCTTGCATTGTTGTGTATCCTCAATAATGTTTAGCATCATCAATCCATTGATCCGATCAATCAACCTTAGCTTGGTTTCCGAAAAAATCCCCAAACAGAGCATTGATATCATCACATATCCATATCTAAATTGTCAAAATCATTTGAAAATCCAAATAATATCAAAAATCCAAAAACATTCATAAAAATAGAAAACATCAAAAACATGGTTAGTTGAACTACATCATCTCTGAGCTTGAATGTAGGCAAGGTTAATCTTTGATCATCCCCTGAGACATTTTAGGTCAGTCCTTTAGGCATCCGTCGCAATCTGGCAATCCGTTTACCCATCTTTCTCATCATCGAGTCAAGTATTTTTTCATCTAAACTACATCATTTCTAAGCTTAAACGTAGGAAAGGCCATCCTTGATCAGCCCTTGAGACACAAAATCCAAAAACATTACAAAATCTCAAAAATCCAAAATATTTAAAAAGTCTGAAAATAAAAAACAACCCTAAAACATTTCGAAAACATAAAAAACATCCAAATATCTGAAAACCCAAAATGGTGCACTCGTGTCATCTCACTTTCACCTAAAATTATCATCATTCCTAATAAATCAATCATCGCTTTCATCCTTTGGTGAGTTAGTCAAAAGCAAGTCTAGTAGGTTTAAAAGTGAACACCTAATCGTTAGAAGTCTCAAGTCCAGGTCACTAAGCAAGCAAGTTGATCAACTCAGAGTATCAATAGCTTATCATCCAATCAATCTCATCAAAACCCTGATCACAACATGTCCTAGGATGCGTCCTTCCCACAATGGACATCAGCATTAGGTATCACCTTAGTTTAGCCTTGGCTAGAGATACAAAGAATATTAGCTTGTTTGTTTACTTTATATGGTCTATTTTGACTTATCTTATTTTGCGCTCATTCCAAGGACCTCTTGATTATTCCTTAACAAAACTAGGTATAGAGAGAAAGGAATGGGGCAACAATCATTATCCTTTTTATATGTTGTGCTTGTTGGATACTCTGGTAAAATAACTTATTCATGTGTGCTTTGTTCGATTTGTTGGAAGGATGTGTTAGGTATCTTGTTGAGCACATAGGAAGGCTTTCTTATCTATGTTTTGGTCTAAGATGTTTAGAATTTTTAAACTACATCCTGAATGAGGTTTCATATGCTAAGTATGAACAGGAATACTCCTATCTGATTGTCAAGTCAAATTCCATCACACTAGGTACCACACCATCCTGGTTCTTTATACCTCGATGCATCGTACCAATGTGTATTATCAAACATAAAGTAATTGGCCCTTTTAAAATCCCAACTCCTAGTAAGAAAATCATCATCATCAGTAGCATTAATAAGGTAGAATTGTTGGACCCTCTTTTCATCATTATTTTCTTCTTATTCTTCTATCTTTACTAACATTTCTATCAAAAATTGGTGTATTGTATCAAAATATACATGAGGCTACCCATGGCCGATGACTGTTTATACATCATCAAAATTGTCTATGTCAAATATTTGATCTTTCTAAATAATTATCTTTCATCCTCTGATCAATAGAACCACTCCTCTTTCATTTTGTCACAATCTCGATCAAAAAATCGAACATTTCCACTCAATCTCTCGAGGGGGCAATATACCAGCATAATCCTTATTATTGGGGCAGCAGTGGGGCAACTGAAAAAATCGATTTTTTTTTGAAATTTTGATCACAGTAGATTATTATTTGAACCAATGCAACAATTGAATTGCTTTGAAAAGGGGCAAAATGTAAACATGTAAAATTGACCGACACACTTGATCCCGATTACTAACATCATTTCATCCTGAAATCATACTCTTAGCTTATCATCACTCTTCATCCATTAATTAAATAAAGTAATATTTATCTAATTAATTCATTCTCCCCTATTGATTAAATTAATCAATTTAATTTAATTAACCCTCATATCTCTCTTTAATTAAATAATTTATTTTATTTAAATTAAAACTCTAAAGTCCTCTTATTAAATTAAATAAATTAAAACCTTATTTTATTTAATCTAACATTGTCCCCTTTAGTTAAATAAATCAAAAAAATTATTTAATTAAACCCCTCCTCTCAATTTGATTTAAATCAATGCATAAATTTAACTCTAAATTATCACCTCCTAATTTCTCGTTACATTAATTAATTTTTTATTAGTTTAATCTTAAATAATGTCCCATCCTCTAGATTTTACCACTTGCACATGAAAATAGATTTAATTCATTTATTAAATCTCTATTTTCTCTCAACATGGCATAAAAGGAGAATATTCCCTCAAATTTAAATTCAAATCCAAGTGGACTTAGTCCTTCCAACAAGGCATTTATTTCACCTTACAAGTCCTTTTTCCTTGAGCCAAGTGGTCCTAACTCCATTTTCTTCCCTCTCCAACAAGTCATTTCACTAATTTCAAATTCCACCTAATATCATTTATTGGCACTTTCATCAAAATGTGCTCAACCTTCAACCATTCACATCTTGACAAGTGGCACTTGGCCATTGGATGTTGAATGATCCCACATTTCTCAATCTTTCTCATTCTTCCAATTTGGAAATCTATAAATGAGAGACTCTTCCTCTCATTCTTCATCCACAATTTGAATGCAAAGTTATTATATTCACATTTAGAGCTATTCCATATATTTCTTGAGCATTTTCCATCACCGTAGCTAGGTTATTGCAGGTTTTCTCAAGAATTCATCTTGTTCTTCATCAACAAAGTGGATCAATCTCCATCAAATCATCAAGCTTACTAAGGAGTTGGGAAAGGGATAATTTCTACACATAATTGGCACCAACTCCCTCATGGGATCAAGTGTTTGCATTATTTGAATTATGATTTAACTTGGTTTCTTATTTTGTTCTTCATTCATTTCCTATTTTGAATATTGTAGATGGATTTCATGGGGAATCCTTGTTCTTACTTGAATTTCAATCTAATAATGTGCTTGTTTACCATGTTTGTGTAGGTGTAGGATTGGGGTTCACAGAAGTAATTAAAGCAATTCAAACTGAATATTCCCCAAGGAGTAGGAATATTCTCATGACTATAACCATTTTGAAAGTGAACAACTTTCTCTTTCCAATTAAAGAAGTAATTGATGGATAATTTGTAATTATCATTGATCTTTTCCACCTTGATACCTTCATAGGAGAGAACTATGGCTTTTTCAATCAGGTTGTCAAAATCACTAAACCTCACATTACCAATGGTGCTCATTCCATTAGTCCAAGAGAAAAAAAATTGAAGTTAACTTGTCATTACAGCCCCTCATGGTTTCAAAAAGGGGTGGAACAACCTCTTTGGAAGAGCTCCTAGAGCTCAATATTCTACTTCACAACCTCATAGGATATTGGTTCCATGTAGATTCTCAAACCACACATCTTAGAAAATGCAAACACCCACCCAAGACACAAGAAAATTGAGAAGGCTCGAAGGAACTAGGAAAAACACAAAAGAACCATGAACCCATTTCCTAAAAATGTTAATGTTTTCTCAAAATTCAAGTGGAAATGTAAATAGAAAGAGATCTTATTTCTTCTATCAGGATCACCTGCAGTGAAATTTGAGAGGTTATCATAGCACAAATCCCTCATCGTCTTATGGTGATCAATCATAATGGAAAAATTAATGATAGAAAGAATGAGAGGACCTTTCATGTAAGAAATAAGAGGGAAGAAAACTAGCAGGATGTAGATATCCAATCTATATCTAGGATTGGAATGGAAAGTGTGAGCCAGAGTATAAGAGAAACCCTTAGCCCAACAAACATTTATTTCCTAGTAATAAGTAATGTAATCAGTAAAATTAGTATAAGAAAGCATAGTAAAAATATAATAAATTCAACCCCTTGTGATAACCTTAGGTATATGATTAATAGAATCAGTGTAGATCTATTTCCCCAAAGTAGTGGCAATGCTAAGACACAACAAGGAAATAATGACACCTAGGAAAATATTTCTCAAAACAAATGGAAAATCTAGCAAGTCACCACAATCAACCTTAGATTGAGTAGTCATATTGGAGGGCAAGAAACGGTCAATCCTATCCTAGTAAATGATGTACTAAAAGGTTCTTGAGAGATTTGAATTTGAATTCCAATAAGTCAACTCATTGTAAAGTAGGTCTAGGTTGCAAGCCAAGTCTGCAACACCATTACCTTCCCTAGATATGTGGTCAATTTTAATTTGAAGGAAACCTTGAAGGTTCCTTCTGAAATTTTCAATTATACTATGTATCTTACAAGGAGAGGGCTTGTCATTGAGGAGGAGATTCACAACAAGTTGGGATACACCTTCAATTTCTGCCTTAAGTAATCATAGTTGTAGGAGCCACTTAATCCCTCATCAATATGTGATAGCTTCATTAACATTATTGGAGTTATCTCTATGGCCCACCAAAAGGCTTCAATAATTTTCCCTTAATCATCTCTTATAGCTCCCTTTATAGGAGAAGACCCGAGGTTTCCCTTAGATTAGCTGTCAAAAGTGAGTTTGGGCCACCCTATGCATGAAGGTCTTCATCTAGTCATGTGTCTAGCAGAGACAAATTAGACCAATTGAGATTAGTTAAGCTTTGGGATATTCCCCAATTCTATTTAATCGTTAACTTCATATAATTAGGCTTTATCTTACAAGTCTTGAACTATAGAGAGGAAAAGTTACCCTGAATGCTATTCTTGATAATTTGGAAGATGGTTTTGTTGTTCCTTGACTTATCCCTAAATACCATATTATTCCTTTCTTTCCATGCTACCAAGAGACAAAACAAGGAATTTTTTCCAAATTTCAAAAATGGCATGGTGTTTAAAAGGAGATATTGAACACCAAGAAGTAAGGAAATCCTTGAGATATAGGGTCCAAAGTCTAGGGGATAGAGAAGAGAGTTAAAACCTCCTCCCAAACATCTCTAGCAATATCATAATGGAGGAGAAGGTGATCAACAATTTCTTCCATGTTGAGACAAATCCTAAACTTTTTAACAAGTTGAAAAATATGATGGTTTAGGTTGTGAATGGTAAGGATTTTTTTATACATAGATGCCCACCAAAAAAAAAAACTTTAGGAAGAATCTTGTGGCTATAAAAAAATTCTAATTGATCCCAGAATTACCTTTATCATTTACAATGAGAGTGTAGGAAGTAATATTAACAAAGAATCACCCTGATGGGTTAGGAAGCCATCAACAAACATCCTTTAAATAAATCTCAAAAAGGTAGAAAGAACCAATAAGCTCGTGAAGATGACCCATAGATCCTTTCCAATCAAGAAGATCCCAAGTGTTAGAATTACTTCTTCTAAGCTGATGCTCAAAATATTTCTATAGAATAATGTGGCCTCTATAGTTTATATATTCAAAGATCTCTATGCAAAAAATATGGGAGAGGGGTTCCATAAGCTAGGGAAACCTTTGTTCCTCATAAAGGGGACACCCCTAAACCCATCTATCAAACCAAAAATTTCTAGATTTACCATTTCACACATTCCAACCAATCCTATTTTTAGGAAATTATGAGTTTCCATAATTTTATTTTAAATAATAGAGTTTGTGGGCAAAGCAATAGAGGAGATGAAACAACTAGGTTGACTATTGTCAAGTTATTTAACATAGATGAGGTGAACCCATTCCTTGTTGGTAGCTATCAAATCATAGACACGTTTTATGATGAGGGCTTTATTAAACTACTTTAGTATTTTGAGGCCTAAACCTTGATGGTGCTTAGGTTTACAAAAATTGTCCCATTTGACTAAGGAGATTCTATTTCTATTCTCCACCCCTGCCCAAAGAAAATTCCTTTGGATTTGGATTTTTTCAATTTTCTCAATGATGCACAAAGGGATTTTAAATAAACGTAGGAAATAAATAGGAATATTTTGAAGGAAGGATTTAAGGAGAATTTTTTTACCAAATTGGCTAAGAATTCTATATTTCTAGCAAACAATTTTATGTTTGACCCTTTCAATAATATTATTATAGTATTTATTGGATAAAAAATTTATAGTAAGAGGAAGACATAGATAGGAAGTAGGAAGGCAATCCTAGTTGTAACATAAAATATGGATAATTTAATCTTTTAGAATGTTTTCTAAAATTAAGAAATATAATTTTTTCCATAATTGATGTGTTGACCAATAGCTCTGGCATAATCTTGTAAGGTATCCTTACATATTTTTTCTTCCGCAATAGAGGTATCACTAAATAGAATAGTGTCAAACAATTTTTTGATGAAAAGTAGGGGCATGCTAGGAATCAAATCCAACCCCCGAAAGCATGTGGGAGGTTGTAAGTTAGAGAAAGTAACACCCCATATCTTTCATAAACACAAGGGACACCATTCTCTAGAGCCAAATATGTTAGCGAATAAATACAAGAATGAATAATTTTAGGGACCTTCTAAGAGGAAAGGCCAGAATAGTCTATCATAGGCCTTAGAAACATCAAGTTGTAGGAGCATTCTAGGCTTTTTAATTTTTTCCATAGAGTGGATGAGCTCATGGGTAGTGATAACAACATTAAGGATTAGTCTTCTAGGCACAAAACTATTTGGCAATGAGAAATGAGACTATGAAGGAGGGGTTTTCTTTTTTTAACACTTTCAAAAATAATTATAAATAGTGTTGCATAAGCTAATAGGCCTAAAATACAATGTGGGATTGACATCAAACACTTTGGGAACTAACACAATGTAGGTTTGATTCAAACTTTTTAAAAATCCAACAGGATCTAAAGAAGTCTTTGGTGGCAATGAGAAGGTCTCATGAGATGATATCCCAAAAAATTTGAAAGAAAGAAGCAGGAAACCCATCAAGACCAGGGGACTTGAAGGCACGAAATGAAAAGAAATCAATTTGAATTCTTCCAAGGAGACATATTTTCATAAACCCATATCCTTTGACTCATTAATTATTTTAGGGATAACATTCCAGAACTCATCAAAGTTACGAGTCCCCAATGTTTTAAATTCATAGATCCATTCGAGGAAAGGAACAATAGCATGAGAAATGTTCTACTCCTAAAAATTAAAAAAACCATATTCAAGTATCAGTTTGCAAATTTTGTTTCTTTGAGGTGTTTTAGATAAGAATGGTGGAAAATTATGGTTTTTCCATCCCCTTCCTTGAACCATTGTACTCTATACTTTTTCTTCCAAAGTAATTCTTCTCTTTTTCTAATGTCTTGTCATTCCAATTTGAGCCTTATTCCTTCAAAGCAAGAAAAAGAATCAATATTTACCAAACTCATAGAATCTTAGATGATTTTCAGATCTTTCATAATTTATTTATTTTTGTGGAGTAAGTTTTCAAAGGAGAACATGTTATAGTGCTTAGCTTTGGAATTGATAAGATTCAACTTTTGTGGAAGGGTAAACATAGGGTACCTACCATGGAATGGGGTCTTCCAAATTTAATCAAATAAAGTTTTGAAATATGGATGAGACTCCCACATGATATTGTATCTAAAGGGGTAAGGCCCCTACCTAGCAATCTCCTCCCAAGAAAGGAGAAGAGCATAGGGTTCTAAAACTACTCTCAAGAGGGCAAATAATGAGATATGAGGGAGCAAGTTCTAGTTATGAGAAATAAAGAATCTATATAGTTTGACCTAGATTAGGTTATTTCCAAATCTATAGTTTGACCAATTAAAGGATGCACTCTAGAGCTCAATACCCATTAGGCCAATTTTGTCAAAAAATTAAACCAAATCACACATACTATCAGAATAGTCATCAAGACCTAATTTTTTTGATATGAACAAAGGAGTATTGAAGTCTCCCCTAACTAACTAGAAGACATCAAGAAAGTGATTTAAATTTCTAGTTAGAGAATCCAAATTGAATCTTTACTGGGTTATTGTTCAAAACATAAACATTAGTAGGAGTCTACTACAAGTTGTAGGATGGTTTTGAGAAGGAAACCATCAGACAATTTTTTTTTCAAGTAATGTTCCATCCAACTGATGAGGCTTCCACATTAGTGCAACCCCCCCAATACACCTTCGGTATGGGAGACACAAAACTCCATAGCAAGCCAACTTTAAAAAAAAATGATTGTACAAAATTAGATTCAAACATTTTTATTTCTTGTATCATCATAATATCAACTTTGTGTTCCTAAATGAAAATTTTGATTATATGTTGTTTGTATGGCTTATTTAGGCCTCTAATGTTCCAACCCATTATCTTCTTAGGATAGCAGAAGATAAGAATAAGACTGTTAGAATGATTTGATGCGATCAAGAAGTTATCCCCAAAATTGAATAGAGGACCAAGATCATTTTCTTAGGGGTTTGGATCCAGAGAGTTCTAGGGTGCACTATTTTATGAACTCCACCTCTCTTGATGCTTCCCTTTCATGCATTTCTATTATTGTTGATCTACCTTGCTTGTGGTTGCCTCCCACGTCATTTTTTTTCTTTATGTGTTTTTCTTGGATAGGGATTCAATGCTCCCCTAGAGAGGTAGAAAAATCTTGAGTAAAATAATCACTAAGTGGCTCCATGATAAAAACCTAATATTTGAAGCCTTGTCTTCCTCAAGAAGAGGAGAGTTTCAAATCATCTTACCATAAGGTTTGAATATTTTAATTATATATTTAGGAATGGGGTGGTTCAAATAAATCTCTAATATGTTATAATTCAAAGAGTCTTTAAATAGAGGATAGCAACAAGGATAACTAATGGGTAAAAAGAGACAAACATCAAAAGGGGGAAGAGGAAAGTAGGGGGGAAGCCATAGTCAAATAAATAGGGTGGAGTATGGTGGGTGGAGGGGGAGGGGGAGGGTGAGGGAGGTCCAAGAGAGCCAAGATTGTGGAGGAAACTATCACACCAATAGGGGGATCAAGGTCAAGAACATCAAACTATAGAGAAACTAGGTCAAAAATAGGGACCCTAGGGTTTTTCCCAACTTTCCTCTTGCAGTTGTTGCTCAAATTTCCAAAATAATTATAAATCTGATTGAAAATTCTAGCTTTTCATAAATTTGATAGAGTTTGTGGTAACATTCACACACATTCTAGCAAAAACAAGGCAAGATTTTTTCATATTTACTTTATCAACCATAATAATTTTTCAAAAAGAGTTTGCAATTCTCTAAAACATTTTCAATTCTAGAGGACTGCTTGATAGATGAATCCAAGTTAGGGAAGTTTCCTCGAGATCTCTAGTAGCATCAACCCTCATCTTCTATTTACATAAGGTGATGAGGCTTTTGAAGCTTTTTTATAGGGCCCAAGGACCTCTTCTAAGTGTCTTGACCAGATCTTCATTTGTAGAAAACTTGAGCAAGAAGAGGCCATCAACCATAGTACTAATAGAAACATTATCCTTGAATTTCTAGTGATCAGAGATCTAGTTCCAAAATTGGTCCACATTTGGTTGAAACACTGGAAATTTTCCTACCAAATAGATTTCCATTTCTAACAACATAACATTCAAAATTTTATCTAGTATGTCTAAAGAAAATCATTTTCTCATGATAGAAAGGTGGAGAATGAACCATGGGAAAAAGTGTGGGTTGTCTCGATGACCGATAACCTTTTGGACAAAGGAAGACAAGATTTTTTTCTCAAGAGAAGATGCAAAAGAAAAATCCTTAGGAATATTTCTAGAGCCTAGAGAGAGATGGGGGACCCCCACCTAGGTCCTCGATATGGGGACTATCCAAACAAAACTTGAAAACCCAAAAAACCTACAACTAGACTAAGGAGAAAAATGTGAGAAAGAGGAAACGATAGCACATGGATGATCCAAGAATGAGAAGAAGAGAAAGTACCTTACAAATAAACATCTCACATAAAGGAGGTAATCATGTGGACTATAGGCACATGAAGCAACACACAAATAAGGATACCAAAAACTAGACTAAAAATTTAAACTCCTGCTCTCACTCCAACTCCAGCTCTATAACTAGTTGATCAACATCATTCTTTTTGTTATTTCCATAGATAAATCCACTTTACATAATGATGAAATATTTTAAAATAATTCTCTGAAATTACAATTTATATCCCCTAACTGAATTATTTTTAGCGGCATGAAAAATATGAAATGTAGTGGCATAGAGAGATACTTGCTATATACTAACTATAACACATGGAAGAGTCAATAACTAATACCACTACTATCACTGAATTTTTAAATCAGTTTTAATAAATAGTAATTTTGACACAATTTTAGTGTCAAAAATTTCCATGCTTAATAATTTCACACTAATGTTTCCTCTCCTCTATGTTCTTGGACATATTATACACTAGTTTCCCATTTTATAAAAATTATTGGAAAATCAAACATGACAATTCAAGCTATGCATTAATATCAAATTTCCCCGGACACTTTTAATTATGAAAAATAAGGGATCTAGTCTAGAGAACCTTACACCCTAGACCACTTAAGTTGGCCCAAAATTAGAATTATTTAGTTTTGATAATTATTATTTTGATTTCTAGTTTCAAATGTCATCCATTGGTATTTAATTTCTGGGAAATCAGAAGAATCACATATAAATACAAAGAATGTTTTGCATTTGAATTAAATAGTAAGGGATAAATATATTGAGAGCTCAATTGAAAAAAAAAAGTGTCCTAAAATCATTCAAGAGAAGTTAAGAGAAAAATTATTAAGATTATTGTAGCATCCATCATTCAAGGATCATGTCATGTGTTATGTAATTTTGTCATATGTTTTAATTTTTTTATATGTACTAACACTTGTAGGTCATAAAATCAAATCAAATCAAACAAAAATTGATCCTTGAAGGTGATGAGTGTGACTTTATTCCATCAAGGAGATCAGATATAAAGTGGTAATTCATAGCAATTTTATTCATCATTTATCCTCTATCCATTCAAGGATATGTTCTCTTTTTATCATAATTTTCTATTGTGGAGATAGGAATACCAACGTAGGGTTTCATGAAGGAAATACCCTATATGGAACAACCTTTCCTCTTCTTCCATGTGTGTGGGTTATAGATCTAAAGTGAGTTGAAGGAAGATTGAACGCTATGTGTTCCTTCATGCAATCTAAACCTACAAGTTGACAAGTCACATAATCTGCATTTTCTCATCAACAAATGAAGCTTTGACAAATCCAAAGGATAGATGCTATAGAATAGTATCCTAAAGCCTATGTTTTCAGATCTGAGAAGCAAAGAAGATGGTCTATGGCATTTGTGCACCCTAGACCACTAATATCAACCTCAATTTTCATGACAAGTGCATGTGTCTACCTTGCTCACTTTTTGAACTAAAATATATCTAACAGCATTCAATTTTTCATAAACCATAATACAACTTTTCATTTACATAGTTTTCATATTTAGATCATTGCATTTAAAAATTACTCATTCAAATTCACATCTATACACATTATAAAAAATTATATTAAAGCGCGGATCAATTATTTTATCTCTCAATTGGTTTGTAGCCAAGTGGCTCTTGAGGTCATCATTAATCAAATTAATCCAATTTGGGGAGGAGTCTCTTCCTCCTTTTCCTTACAAAAAACTTTGGTGATCCTACTCATTTTTAAAAAATTAGCACCTCTGAAACCTTAAGCTATCAATTCCAAATATGCAATAGATCTTAGAGTGCTTGCATTTATCATTTAGGCTTGCATATTCATCACAAAAAGCATTTAAAAAGAAAAGAAATTGTATTGAATTTCGCATCTACGGTTAAATTCAATAATTTCAATATAGGAGGAGTTGATAACTTGCATTAGGCCTTAAGTAAAACCTAAAAGTGTTCAAAAAATTCTATTTAGGCATTTGCATATATTAGAAAAGTTGAAAAGTGCATTATTATTGTTGCAAAATAATATAAGAATTCAGTTTTATATTTTTCAACATAAGATTGGTAAAATTTTGTGATTTACATTCTAAAACTTACATTTTTAAGTTGCATTCATTATTAATTATTTTTAAAATTTCTTTTACAATGGTATTTTCATATTGCAAAATCACAAATATGTTAAATTCTAGAAAACTATTTACTATCAGACTTGCATAGTGACATAGAAGATCACTTAAATGTTGTAGAACACATCCAAAATTTTATTTTTATAAAAAAATACTTTCATTATAGGGAATCCTTATGCCCTATACTACTCATATTTAGGTCAATTTTATTGCACAAACCTAATTGTATGTCTTATGTGTGGATTTTGTTTTTGATTTTGCACTCTGTGTGGTGTTTTATCACTATCCTAAACCTTTATTATGTAGTAGGTTTACATAGGCATTATGAAACTCATATGAGCTTCACAACCTAGTGTCCTACTTATAATACCCTTGTGAGATAAAGTTTCAAACTAATGTCATACCACTCTATAACTACAATCATTGTGGAGCTCGATTCCTATAACGCTTTCACACAAGGTATGGATTTAAACAAATCCATTTTGTATTCCATTCCTCACCACATTACACATGACCACCTCAAAAGCTAACATTTATGTCAACTTAGAGATCACTATTGCCAATGTTCTTGAAGAAAAGATAAAAAAATTGGACAAGGATTTGGAAGGACTTCAAGATTATTTTAGTATTGAATCCTTAGCTAGAGAGATAGTTCCTATTAAAAATAGACTTAGGAAGTTTATAAATGATTGTCAAAGAATAGAGGTATTGTGTAGTCTAGATCACATTGTAGATTCTAATATCCCTACAACATCTAGTTTCACTCAACCATTCATAAATACTCAAAGCCAAGGACAAAAAATGTTTCCTATCTTGCAACCATACCTTCTATTGCCACGTTTATACCACCAACAATAGAATTGACCATACAATATACCAATGGAATAAAAAAAAGCTTAGGGTTTCTTAATGTGAATCCTTATAGTTTTTTCACATCACCTCTGACACCACCATGCTCATGACCTTTCACAAAATTGCAACATAATAACCCATTAGACACTCACTCTAGTTCACCCTATTCAACAAATTCTCAAAACATGCCACCAAAAGATCCCATGATAAACCAAATTTTATAAAATGTGACATCAATTCAACAAAAAAATTCAAATTTCAATAAAAATAAAAATGGTAAATCTCCAAAATATCCTACACATAATCCTTTGTCAATTTCTATCTTCAAAATTCCTATACCCCAAAATATTGAGATACCTCGATTTGAGAAGTACAATGGTAAGGGAGATCCTATCAACCATGTATTGGATTTTACTGCATTGTGTAGCGACCTCATCTTTGAAGATAAGCTCCTTGCTAAAATATTTCCCATATCATTGAGCTATATGGCCTTGGAATGGTTTTTCCTATTACCAAATAATTCCATAGACTCATTCATGCAATTTGTTAGCCCATTTCTTCAACATTTTTAACAAAAACATTCTCCTCAAGTGACATAACTAACTTAGTGCATTGTAAACAAGGACCTAAGGGAAATATAATATAATTTATAGGATGATATCAATTGTTGTACTCACAAATATCCTATAGTCTTCCTAACATCGATATTCAAAGGTTGTTTATAAGAAACTTGCAACCTAACATTTGAGATAAGATATTGTTGATGAAGTATTCATCATTTTAACACTAGTGTATTTCTCTTCATGATTAATAGATATTGTTTAGTCATTAAGAAGGAACACCTTCATCAAATCCTACTGGTCAAACTAAATCCCTACCTCAAAACAATTACACATCATTCAAAAAGAAAAAGAAAAAATTCATTAAAATAAATACTCCTCAAACTACAAATAATATTCAAAAACATGTTGTTCCTAATTATCTTAACACAATAATGTTACAATTATTAAGCAATAATCTGATTCAACACTCTACAATTAGGACAGTTGACACAAGCAAAACTTTACTACCAAATTTAAATGTAAAATAATTCTATCAATATCACCACACCTAAACATGATATACAGTGATGTATTTGTCTTAAGCACTAGGTGCAAGAGCTCATTGATTCTAATCAAATCTAGTTGTTTGGTGGTAAACAAAATGATATAAGTCAGTCTCGCTTCCTAACCAAAACTTCCTAACATTCACCAATCCATTACCATGTCATTCACCCAACATTGTGTAATGTAGTAATAATTTGGAAGAATATTGATGATATGTTTGACATGATAAATAAAATTTAAGTTCAACCTCATAGGGTTTGAACCACTTTATTACAATATATTACTTTTACTGATAGTGGTGTGCCCATACATGCACCTGATGGTCCTCTCTACATCACCAACCATATTTATGAAAAAACAACAAGGGGAATACTCATTGATCTCTTGTGTTTAGAGAATGTGATAATTGAATAATTTTCATTTCTAAATGACATTTACAAAGACACTTATGAGCAATCAGAAGCATGGCTGAAAAATTATGATGGTTACATTCACCCTATGATAGGTTTGATAAATATCCAACTCAAAGTTAGACCAAAATAATTGGATTTCTCATTAACCATTATCCTAAAGTCAAACCAATTTCATTTAGTTAGGAAATTCATGGCTACATTCAATCAATGTTATCCCATTAGTCATAAACAAATGCATTAATTTTCCATTTGATAATTAAATACATACATATTTTAATAGTGGATTCAAACCTTTATCTTGTCACACATATCATGTGTATCTATGGGAATGATGTCAATTCCAAGCTTAATAGTATTATATATTAGAAAATACTTATATTGACACTTGATCAGTGGATCCCTTATGTGCCATTTGTTGTCTTGTCATGTGGATTTATCTTGGGGGAAATATACTATCATGAGCTAGCCTTATTGGGAACATACTATTGACATAGGGGTTTTCAATAAGCTCTCATTACCTTTGTTTTTAATTTTGTATTTATCATCCTACTTCTACAATAAAGAAATTACTCATAGTTGAGGTTTAACAATTAATTTAACTTGGAGGCATGCATTCAATTATGTGCTTCAATTTTTTCACACAAGTTGGACTTAGTGATGTGTTGGCTTGACATTCTAATCATTTCTGTGTAGAACCTTAACAGATTTATTGTGATTATAGCTCTTGGTATGGTTTACATGGGATCACACCCAGAAAAATCTGGTCCTCACTAGCCATTGTGTCTTTCTCATTTCACTACTTTTAGAAATCTCATAAAGTTAATATCAGAATTCACTAGCCTATGGTGATTTGGTTCACGGTTCACCTAGAACATATTGAATCATAGGAAAAATAATTTTGAGAAGGGACTCACAATGCAAGAAATGAATCCCTAATTTTTGATTTGTCCTTATGGGGGAATGGTTCATTCAAGAAAACCTAGGATCCCAAATTGGATTGACTATCAACACAAAGGTGAGACAATTCTGAACAAGGGAAACCTAGTAAGATTCCTTAGGCTTTGAAGGGTGCACCACCAAGAAAAATCTTGCAAAAGATAACTTGATATTCAACTCAAAAAACGTAATAATGCAAGCTAAATAATGAGTGCAAATGACAAAATTAAGTAACAACAAGTTAGGATGTATGTACCTGGGAAGTTTGGAAGTGTGATAAGGATTCTGGAAAATAAAAAATGTTGTCAAAATATTCTAGGGATGACAAAGACACCCTTAATATTGTCTTAGTCCCACTGCTATTTTTCAGTGAAAATGCAGAATCTTCAAATGTTAGAATAGAATCTGAAAGAATCACTGCAAAATACCACTTGGAGGACTAAGATGCCCTTACTACTAAGTTAGTTCCTATCTAAATTTTTGCAAATTAAAATGTGATCTTTTGGCTCAATTTTTGCACTTCCTTCTTCTTACATCCTAGGTCTTGAAACCTCCAGATCTGACCCATAGGTGACTTTTAATGAAGATGACAACTTTTAAATGCAACTTTGTAACTTTACAACTTTTAACTTCAAATGATCTTCAACCTCAATCTGTGAACATAAACACACAAGAGAGAAAAATCTTGTTGATTATTAGTAAATGGGGGTTTACCTTGGTCAAACCCCTTGTTGGTAATTAAACCTTGGAATGAAATAGAATAATGAAGGGAAATGATGAATGAACAAAGTGCTATGTTGCAACTCACCAAACCCTTGTTATGAAATCTGAAAACTTGTATGAAGTGGCTAGCTTGAATGTAGGTCTTCACTACTTGAATGAATTCTTGATAGATCTTGACTTGAATTGCTCGCTTTAATCAAAACCCTACATCACAAATGTTAGCTCAAAAACACACATGATGCAAGAATATCTTTGATGTGATGCTTGAATCTTAATGATGGCTCCAAATGCTTGATGATTTTTTCTTGAATTATCTTGTGAACTCATTTATGCTATTAGGAATTCTCTCACAAAATTCTTAGGTTACTTGATTGCTTATTAGGAGAAAATGAGTGAAATAACATTGTATTTATACTTAACCATGCTTAATATCCTAAAAATTAAACCACAAAAATCTGACATATGAAATCATTAATTAAAGGAGCTTAAATCCCACCAAGATTTGAAATTAAATCTTGAAAATAACTTGAGGGGGACTAAGATGCACTAGGTGGTGTCTTAGTGTCAAGGCTTGAAACTCGGGGCATAGAATCCAAAAAGAGGACTTTTTAAGGTGCCTCTAAAATCAAGGTCCCAAGATCTTTTAGGGAAAAAGGTGTCCTAGGTGGTGTCTTAGTAGCGGTCAAAAAATTAGGGAGACACAACCAAAATCATTAATTTATCCTTTATCCTTTGATGTTCGTCGGGATTAGCCATAAAAAGATATAATTTATTAGGCGTGTGGGTGCAAAAAAGGAACTCTAAGACATAAATAAGGATAAACAAAGCAAGGAATGCTTAAACAAGTGTGAAAATTTAAGGATATGCATTTTCCTACACTACATTTAGCCCCCACTTTAGTGAGAGGATGAACTTCCTTCAAACTCACACTAAAGTAGCCAACTACACAATCAAGAGGGGTTCAAATGTATGAATGCAAGTAAGATAGGATGACAATAACCAAGAGGGTGGAAAAACTCCTAGGATCAAGAATCTATGATAGAGAAACATAGGCATAAAGGAACACACTTGTGGATGATAAATGAAGCCATAACTAGATCAGTAGCATACACCATCAAAGATATGAAAAGGAAAAAGGAAAAAAAATAAAAAATGCTATGGATCAGGCTTCGACTGGGTGTCCAATAAGTTATGGATTTTCTAGTTTGCTTGTCCAAGATGGGTTTAAAAGTGGAATGCACTGTCCACTATGTAAATAAAATACATGCTCACAAGGGCTAGTAAAGCTAGTTGTCCACTAGGTGAGCCCCAAGAAACCATATAAAAGCCATACCTCCACGACTTTAATAAAGGCAAAAAGAAAAAAATGCATGCTCACAAGGGCTAGTGAAGCTATTTTTTCACTAGGTGATCCCCAAGGAACCATATCAAATCCATATCTCCATGAATTTAATAGGGTACAAAGATGAATTCAATAACAAAGAGGGATGTTCGAAGGGAATTTTCTTAGATTGTGTGAGGTTTTAATCTTAGGGAACATTGTGCTTAATGTATCCAAGAGAGAAAAAATCAAAGATATATCACACTCTCAGAGTAAATCAAACCCAATGAAACCACCAAGGAAAGGATGCATCACAAGAAGAAATAAAATCACACAATGAAGTATGAGTGTCAATGTATTCCCTCGCTTTAAAGTCATTTCTAACACCATTGTATTGAGAAATTACTTTAAAGTAGGGGAAGACGTGAGAGCTTACTTTGAAAGCCCTATGTTAAGTCATATGTTTCCAATAACCTACGTCATGAGAAGGGAAGGGGTTGCCCCCAAAATTTATAACTCAGTACATCACATATGATCCAACTAAAGGCATGTTGTCCACATTTCAAGCTTTCTCTTATATATACATGAAAGGCGGTCAACTAGCCAAAAGAGGCAATGACAGGTGACATAAGAGGACAAGGCTACCTAACCCATTTCTCTCACTTAGTGAAGGACAAGGGTGAGCCAAAATGATTGATGAGAAACATGCTCATGTAAAAATCAGTATCAATTAGATGAATTAGGTGCTTCAACACAAGGAAGAGAACTACACTCCTTAAGTTGTTGAATTGTATCACTTAAAGCCTTACATTCATTAGTAGAATGACCATGAACTCTATGAAATGCATTAAATGAATGTTTTTAGTCGAATTTATTTCGTATTCTTAGAGGGAGGGATATGAAATGATCCCAAAGGAGTCTCGATAAGAGATTATCTTAATCAATAGTAGAATATGTTCCTTTATTTGTGCAAGATGTCATACACACACTAAATGATAAGGGTGTAGATGAAAATGGAGATAAGGGAGAGAAACCTAGATCTTTCTTGAAAGAGTATGGTATGTCAGTTTGCTTCATGTTTTCATTGTATCCATGTGTAGGGGGAGATTGTATCCAATACCATAACAATATTTCAAGTTAGATGAAGGGGGTTTATGCTTCTGAGAAGGATTAGTTTCTTCATGAGAAAATAAATCATTTTTATATTTTTTAGACTTATTCCTTGTCTTCTCATGAGGAATGGGAGTTGAGTAGCCCCCATCACCACCATGGGGTAATTTTGTTGAAATATGATCAAGTTGAACAAATGAAACATATGGCTATTTTTCTTCAAATTGTGAGATATTGCACTCTCCCATAAAGGAGGGTGTTAAGTCTAATGATCCTCAATCATCACTAGAACTTGTGTCTAAAAATGAATCTTTGGAATTTGAGGGTGATATTTTGGATTCTTTTTTGAAATAAGATGTAAAATATTTTTTTTGTAGGTGCAAGGTAATTAGGATCAAATTGTCTAGGTTCAACTTTCTATTTTCGAATAAAAGTATTAGGGGGATTGGAAGTGTTGTGATCATATGATTCATATCTTTGTTCATCTCATTCAACCATGTATATCTTCTTGTTGTATTCAAATTTCATTGTATCATGGAGAGTAGATGGGACTCCTTTCATAGCATGAATCCATGGTCTCACTAGAAGAAGTTTGTATGAAAGTGTTCCAAGAATGATATGGATAGGGGTAGGAAGCACTACAATTCTGACCTCAATAGGTAATTTGATCATTCCTAAGGGTTGCTTATTAATATTGTCAAAGCCATTCACAAGAACATATTTAAACTGGATAAACCTCTTGTCCATGAAAATTTGGTCTAGGAGTTCTATTCTACAAAGATTAATTTTTTCTCCATTGTCTATGAGATTGTGCCTAAATACGGTTTCATTCATGATCACCTTTATCATCAGGGCTCCATTTTAGTTTTGAATCTCAAGTGAGGGTAATTCATGTTTAGGTAATTGGATATCTGACTTTGTTACATTATTCAACTTCAAAAAAGATTGGATTTCCTTCTACTTTATTTGTAATATTTCTTGTAATAGGAACTTGTATGTAGGTGGTTGTTGATGAGTTCTCATACAGATTTCTTAGCATGATTCTTTTTAAGGCTTTCAACACAAGGCACACTATGTTGAGGAAAATTTAATGGAGTGGGAGTGATTTGTGATTTCCTATATGTTTGTGCAATTGTGTTACATCTTGGTTGCTGCAAAACATTATTATTTCTAGGTTGCATTAAAGATTTGATGAAATCCCTAATTTTCCTTTTATGTGGGTCACTAATGGGAGGTGACTTAGAAGGCTCCCTCATTAAAGAAGATCTGATTTATGTTGTCATAGCCTCAACAAAATTTTCCCTATTTTTTGTGATGTCTTAGTGAAGAGGAGTCTAATGTCACTTCATCATATTCATCTAAGGAAGCATCATTACTAGTGTTTGAAGTACATGTTTTAATGTTCACATTTTCTTGCACCATGGTATCCTCCCTAGGAGGAGAGTTTGTAGGAGAACCACAAACCAAATGTTCTTGACATTTAGGGATTGGTTCCTCCAAAATGACTTCATCACAAGTAGGGGGATTATCAATGGTTGGACTATCTTTTTCAATAAGGTCTTGAATAGGGGAAGATAGACACGTAATATTCTCACCAATCAAAGTATCATCTTCGCAACTAGGATAGTTACTACGAGAGGAATAAATGTGATTGTCATGTTTATCTATGTTTTCATCCTCTTTCACTAGGACATTTTCACAAGAAAGGGATGAATGGATAATACTTAAGGTAATGTTTAGGAATGTGTCTATGATCTCATCCTCTTGTGCTATAATATCTTCCCAAAGGTGATGAGGAGAAGAACAAGCAAGACCTTCATGATCCTGAATGATTGTATCTTATTTCACCAAGATGCCTTTCCCTCTAAAAGGAGAGGTATTGGGAGAAGAAAAATTATGATCATCATGATTATCTATGCTTGCAACATCTTATATCACATAATTCCCAAAAATAACAGAGATAGGAGGGGGTGTAGGTTTAAGGAAACCATCACCATTTTCACTCTCTTGTGCTAAGAGACTCTCATAACTAGGGAATTCATTGAATGAATGACTAACATGCTTATTGAATAACTTTTTCTTTACAAATTTGGAAAGGATAGATACTAAAATATTTGAACATTAATATATGTAAACTCAAAATATAATGTAAAGGCCCAAAATGGAATGTATAAATGAAATTTTCAGATTTCAAACAAGGTAATTTACTGATTACACTGTGCAATGAAATTTTGTGAATTCAAATTTGGAATGAAGAAATGCATGAAATGAACCAATTTAAGCTATATTTAGTAAAATAAATTAAACAAAAGGTCAACCCATTGAAACAGATAACCAATGGAAACAAATAGAAGCACAAAAAAGTAGATTGAAACCCTAAAAACAAGAACTTCAAAGTCAATAGGAACTAAGATGCCCACAAGGGAATTTTAGTCCCATTGATGAAAGTTTGAGGTTCTAGAAACTACAACAAAAAGAAAACAACTCAAATAGGGTTTTGAGCCAAAAACCCATAGAGAGACTAAGACGCTAGTAAGAGCATTTTCGTCCCAATAGAGGTTTTTTTTCAAAAAACTAGAAAGCATTGCATTGTTTAGAGTGTTCCTAGGTTGCCTAATTATGGACATGATGTTTAGAAACATGAAAGTGTGCAAATGAATGTAAGGAAAAATGACTAATGACAAGAAATTGAATGAAAAGTCAAATGCATTTTTTTCAATTTTTGAATGTAATAACAATATTTCTAAATGCAATTAGGATGAAAGTGAGAATGCACTTTTTCAGCTTTTCAATGAGATAAAATGATGCAAGAAAGAAAAAATGCAACCTATATGCAATTTCACTAATTTAAATATGATAAACCCTATATTCACTTTCATTAATGCAAGATGCAATGCAAGAATGAATTCAACCTAGATCTTGGACCTTAGTGAACTCCAAATCATAAAAATGAATTTCCAAAATGTCGAGTTCACCAAAATGAACCATGGAAAAAATGATTTGGAGGAGAAGGGACTCACAATCCAAGAAAGGAATCCCTAATCCTTGATTATTCCTTATGGGGGGAATGGTTCATTCAAGGAAACCTAGGATCCCAAATTGGATTGACTATCAACACAAAGCTGAGTCAATTCTCAACAAGGGAGACCTAGGAAGATTCCTTCAGCTTTGAAGATTTCACCACCAAGAAAAATCTTGGAAAATAAAACTTGATATTCAACTCACAAAACCTAATAATGGAAGCAAAATAATGAGTGCAAATAACAAAATTAAGTAACAACAAGTTAGGATGTATGTGCCTGAGAAGTCTAGAAATGTGATAAGGATTCTGGAAATGCAAAAATGTTGTTAAAATATGTTAGGGAGGACAAAGAAACCCTTATTGTTGTCTTAGTCTTGTTGCTATTTTTTGGGGCAAATGCAGAATCTTCAGATGTCGAAATAGAATCTAAAAGAATCTCTGCAAAATACCAATTGGAGGACTAAGACACCCTTACTATTGACTTAGTCTTGATTTGAATTTATGCAACTTTCAAATGTGATCCTAAGGTTAAATTTCTGCACTTCCTTCTTCTTATATCCTGGGTCCTGAAACCTCCAGATCAGGCCTGTAGGTGACTTTCTATGAATATGACAACTTTTTAATACAACTTTACAAATTTTCACTTCAAATGATCTTAAACCTAAATCCATAAATATATACACACAAGAGATGAAAAATTTGTTTATTTTTAGTAAATGGGGGTTTTCCTTGGTCAAACCCCTTGTTTTTAATTAATCCTTGGAATAAAATATAATAATGAAGGGAAATGATGAATGAGAAAAGTTCTATGTTTCAACACACCAAACCCTTGTTATGAAATCTACAAACTTGTATGAAGTGGCTAGCTTGAATGTATATCTTGACTACTTAAATGAATTTTTGATAGATCTTGACTTGAATTGCTTGCTTGAATCAAAACCCTACATCAGAAATGTTAGCTCAAAAACACACATGATGCAAGAATATATTTGACATGATTCTTGAATCTTGATGATAGTTCCAAATGCTAGATGAATTTCTCTTGAATGCTCTTGTGAACTCAATTATTCTATTGGAATTCTCTCACAAAATTCTTAGGCCTCTTGATTGCTTGTTTGGAGAAAATGAGTGGAAGAACCTTGTATTTTATACTTATTCATGCATTATATCCATAAATTACACCACAAAAAGATGACATATGAAAAAATAGCTTCAAAAAAGACACCCTAGGTAACGTCTTAGTCATAGTACAAAAATCAAGGAGACAACCAAAATCATTAAATTATCCTTATTCCTTTGATGTTTTTTCAGGATTATCCATAAAAAGATATAATTTATTAATCTTATAGATGAAAAATAGCTTCAACCAAGACATAAATAATGATAAAGAAAGCAAGGTGGGCCCAAAAAAGTGTGAAAATGTAAGGTTGTTCATTTTACTACACTACATTTATCCCCCACTTCTGTGAGAGGATGAACTTACTTCAAACTCACACTAAAGTAGCCAACCACACAATCAAGAGGGTTTCAAATGTATGAATGCTAGTAAGATAGGATGAAAATAACCAAGAGGGTAGCCAAGCCCCTAGGATCAAGATCCTATGATATACCAACATAAGCACAAAGGAACACACTTGTTGATGATATATGAAGCCATAACCAGATCACTAACATACACCATCAAATATAGGAAAATAAAATGCTACGGATTAAGCTTCGAATAACCATGCAATGCATTGTGGATTGGGTCTAGGTTGTTTTTCCAAGAAGGGTTTACAAGTGGAATGCATTTTCCACTATGTAAAAAAAATGCATTCTCACAAGGGCTATTGAAACTAGCTGTCCACTAGGTGAGCCCCAAGAAACCATATCAAAGCCATACCTCCATGACTTTAATATGGAAAAAAGGAAAAAAATGCATGCTCACAAGGGCTAGTGAAGCTATTTGTTCACTATGTGATCCCTAAGGAACCATATCAAAGCCATACCTCCATGAATTTAATAGGGTACAAAGATGAAACAAAATAAGAAAGAGGGATGTTCGAACATATTTTTCTTAGTTCGTGTGAGGTCTTAATGTTAGGGAACATTGTGATTAATGTATCTAAGAGAAGAAAAATGATGGTGACCTAGTCCTCTTGGAGATTTCAAGAGTTTCGAGGTTGGAATCTATAGATTCCCACTTTTACTTTTGTTTCTGACTGAGACCCATGTCTGAATCCTCAGAAAAAAACCTACAAGTTGTCTTTTAGCTCCTTCTAGGGTTTCTTGACTTGGAATGTTTTGGATGGGATTTTGACACATTTTCAACACTGTTCTCCTTTACTAATCTACATACAAACTTGCAAAGCACACATGCAAAGAGAACGAAAAGGTTAGGGTTAGAATATAGGGGTTTGCCTTAGTCAAACCCCATGTTGGTAATCAAACCCAAAAGAAATAGAATGAAAGGAAAAGATGATTGAATGACAAGAAAATATAAACACTCACCACACCCTTGTGGAAGATGTCTACACATATGCAATGACCAGCTCCAATGGAGGTTGCTTGAAGTTCTTTATGCTTGAATGCTTGCTTGAGAATATAGAGTGCTTTTGAATGCAAGAGTGAATGAGTGCAAGAGATGATGAAGAAGAGGAAGAGGTAAAATGAGGAGAAAAACACTCATTTATACATGTTATGCCCTAATTCCCAGAAAATAACACATGATAGGACAACCTTAGGGTTTGGAGGAAAATTGTCATTAGAATTTTGTTTAAATTTTGAATTTAAAGCCAAAAGGGACTAGGTTACCCAAGGTGGTGACCTAGTCCACTTGTAAAAATTCAAGTGGTAGTCAGGAATTAAAAGGTGTTTAATGATGTTTAGCGGGCTTGTCTCCTAGAACACACTTAATTCAAGCCTATAAGTGCATTAAGGGGCCATTTTGTCATAATAAAAGGTTGAATCAGTGATGAAAAGCCTAGGAAAGTGTGAGGGTTGGTTACAAAACCTTAAAACACTTTAGACTAATGCTTGGAAAGGGGTATTTTAGATGAATTATGGTGAAAAAGTCCTAGAAAAGTGAGGAAATGTTCAACACTTCACAACACCCTTGTAAGAATTTGTTAGGTTTTTGTTGATTTATAACCATTCAAGGCCTAATGTGAATATGTTAACCACATTACAACATTATAGATCAAAGAAAAACTAGGCCAAGAGCCAAGGGAAAAGGCCCAAATGAGTGAAAAAACTATCAAGGCTACACTTTTTGGTTACACATTTAGCCCCCACTTTAGTGAGAGGATGAACTTGCTTCAAACTCACACTAATGTAGCCAAGAAATGCATATCGAGAGGGATCCAATGTATTCATGCCAGTAAGGTGAGATGACTATAATAAATATGGATTATCAAGACCCCAGGATCAAGATCACATGGAAA
The DNA here is from genome assembly GCA_007115665.2 of Sequoiadendron giganteum. Classification (NCBI taxonomy): domain Eukaryota; kingdom Viridiplantae; phylum Streptophyta; class Pinopsida; order Cupressales; family Cupressaceae; genus Sequoiadendron; species Sequoiadendron giganteum. The sequence goes on along the minus strand of CM021106.1, from coordinate 258,234,963 downwards.
ACCAAACATAAGAAAAAAAGATCACACAAGGAGTGATGTGAAAGAGTGAAGAGAGAGGGAAAATCAGATCAATCTTCGACCATTTGTCCAGCTAGTTGTGGATCAGATCTAGGCTATTTTTATGAAAGGAAGTTTACTCACTCTGGGGTGATGAGACTTTCGGCTGTCCATCGGGTGAGAAGGCCCAAAAGAGTGAGAAACATATAATCGGTTTGTATGCACTTACACACACATAGGTGGATAATGGGGAAATTCATATCGCTAATTGAGCTTCCCGCTGAATCATACCCAAGTTATACCTCGTGATAAATTTGATAAGGTGCCATAAAAGACAAGGTTTTGTGCTTCATGAGGCAATCAAAGTTGCATCTTCTTGGAGCTTATGAACAAGTGCAAGATGGCACTACAGGCATGCAATTTGTGTTATACAAGGTGGCCATAAATGCAAAAATGTAATATGTAAAATGAAAAAGGTAAAATGGAAAAGGGATGTTCAAAGGATTCGTATTTAGTTCATGCGAGGTCTTTGACTTAGGGAAAATTATGTCTAATGTCTCCAAGAGAGGACCCATCAAAGAATATAAAATTCACAACTTAGGGGATGCAGTGTCTCGCATTAGGCCACTAAGAGGAATTTAATATGTGAAGATAGGTCACACTTATGATTGAAATTACATCCAATGTCATCCGTAAAGTGAGAAACTCATTATATGAAGTAATAAGGCTACACTAGGAACTAAAAAATAGAAAAATTCCAAGGAATAATCCCAATGTATGCCCCCACTTTAAAGGAATTGCTCCACATCATCTTGTGAGAAATTACTTTAAAGTAGCAAAGGAAAAATGAAAACAAGAAACAAGACATGAGAGCATACTTAGAAAGCCCTTATGCCAAGTGATAAGTTTCCAAGTGAGGCTACATCAGGCAAAGGAATAAGAAAAATAAAGGAAAAGGGGTTACCCTACAAATGAAAAACACAAAACACATAAGGGATCTATGGATTTGGGGTCAATATGTTCATTTCTACAATATTTGTGTAAAGATCTCAAAACTGCCATCATCTCCCCAAATACATAGAACTTGAAGAAGGACAAAAAGATAGTGAAAACAAATAAAAAGAAAGAGTCATTTTGGTTCAACATGGAAGAGACATAGGGTGTCTCGATGCTTTGCATCATCCCTAAAAGGACAACAAAATAAAATTAAAAATACAAAGAAATTGAGCCTTTTTGAGTCAACATGAAGGAGACATTACAGTCTCAATGCTTTGCATCATCCCCAAAAGGAAGACAAAAAGAAAAAGGAAAGGAAAACGGAATTTTGGGTCAAAATGAAGGAGACATTGTGGTCTCAATGCCTTGCATCATCCCCAAAAGGAAGACAAAAATAATTAAGAAAAGGAAAAGTGAAAGAGATGTCACACCATAAAGAAGAATGAAGGTACAAAAAGAAGAATGTCACAAAGGGAGAGAACATCAAACATAACAATATGGGGGAAACACGTCACACACAAAAACAAACACAAGACTAGTAAGGAAAGTGTAAGTCAACCATTAAGCAAGTCATTTGCCTCCCAATCTCAGTGGGTATAAGCGGGAGTTGAATGATGAAGCTAAGGGACAAGGCTAACAAATTCCTGCCCCCACTGAGTACAAGGCAAGAATGATTCGAGTGAGGTGATGGGAAGGATCATGTAAGAGTGACAAGAGAATTTTATACAACTATTACATGATAAGGTGTATGGGAGTATTTTATGGTTTGAGGGGGTAGAAATTATCACCATCGAAGTGATACTTACTCAATATCTCTCGTAAATGATGACACTCATCACTTCTATGGCCAAGAAAATGATGGTAGGAACAATGTGGTAAAATAGAATCTTTAGGATATATTACCAACCTATTATGAGGAGGTAATGTAATGAGCCCTTTGTTCAGGAGTATTTTTAATTTCCTCTCACATTTAGGTAGTGGATGAAGAGGAAGTTTGAGCTTTTGTAATTTGTATGACCTCTTGTGTCTACTAGATTCTCCAACTTCGAAAGAGGAGATTACGACAGGAGGTCCTGAGGTGATCCTAGGATTTTCTGTGTTGTTATTAGGATATAGTGAGAATTATTTAGGAAGGAGAACATCCAAATCAGGAGGGGAATCAAAGATCACTGTGCCATCATCACGAAGCATAAGAAATTTTCTAGGAGGCCTATAGTCATGAGGAGGATCTTGATAGCCTATTCCCTTTCTATGCTCATCAGGGATAATTGTTCAAAAATTTTGTGGATTTCATGTTCATTTGTTGTGTCACCACCTTGTTTACTTAGAATGGTAAAAAAAAATTATGTAGGTTTGTTGAATATTAATTGGAGGATGAGTGACTTGGTTATTGTAAAATGGTTGATTAGTGACAGGTTTAGATGAACTAGGTTCACTTTGTATAGGGAACTTAGGTTCATTTTTTGTTTCAGGATGGAGACAACCAAATGTATCTAGGGGTGACATGTTGGGAAGCTCGGGTTGTTTGATGGATGGGTAGAAAGAAGAATTTTCTTCAAGATTGTCAAGGCATTCATTGAGGAACCGATTCATGCTAGCATCATCATTTCCAATGATGTCAACTTCATGAGGAGGACATGCATTTGGAGTTGATTGAGTAGGAGTTAGTTCAAGGTCATTCAAATAAATGCCAAAGGAAAAAATTGACATGTCTACATGGGATTTGAAGGAAATTCAATTTTTTTTGAAAGACATAGCCATAGTGAAATAAAACTAATTAAAAGAAATTGAATAAAAGAGAAAATCTAGAAACATAAACAGAAATAGAATTGGAAAAAATAGAAGTGTAGACAATGTTCTGGAAATGATAGAAAATACTATGAAAAATATGCAAGAGGACTAAGTCACCTACTATGGTTATTTAGTCCCAATAGTGGTATTTTTGAAATGAAAAAAAGGTTTGAATGAGTTTTATGAATTGTATGCTTTTCCAATGTAGGTACAAAATGAAAATACAGATTTTTTTTATACTTTTTCAATGAAAATGGAATGCAAAGTGCAAGCTAACATGAAATTTTCACTAATGCACTTTTGAAAACCCTAAAATGCAAACAATGCAAAACCCTAATGCAATACAAGCTTTTCCCTAGGATGAAATGCAAAAATCCAAAGTTAAAAGAAGTGTTCTAAGGACATGTTCACCAAAATGAACAACCAAAAATAGATGCAATTAGGGAAAGAAGATTCCCCAGTTAGGCTCCTAGGGTCTTTCACCTAGGAGCTAGGTTGAGAAATGGATCTCTTTCACACTAATGATGTATTTTTTGGTGAGTTCATTCAAAGGGTTGAGGGTTTCGAAATGAGTGTGATGTGCGTACCTAAATGTTGCAATGTAATGAAATAAACTAACTATGAAATGTTAACTAATGTAAGTGTAAACTATATGCAATGTCCTAATAATGACCTAAAATGTATGCAACCTATAAAGAAACTAGAAGAGACAAAAATGGTGCACCTGAAAATTGAAGGTTGCCGAAGAGGAGCTTTGGAATCTTTTGGAATCTATTGAAAATCCTCATAGGGACGCTTACGGTAGAATGGGCAATATAGTCCTCTTCTTGGGAAACTTTTCCAGAATATGTTTCTGGTAAAAGGGTATTCTGAAACATAGAAACCACTTTTGAGGCCAGGTACAACAACTAATTCACCAATGATGGCTACCTAGTCCTCCTAGATATTTTGGGATTTTCGATGTTGGAATCTATAGGTGCCCACTTGTACTTCTATTTTTGACTAAGACTTGTGTCTGAATCTTCAGAAAATGACCTACAAGTTGTCTTTTAGCTTCTTCTAGGGTTTTTTGACTTGGAATGTTGTGCATGAAATGGTGACACCTTTTCAACACTTTTCTCCTTGACTAATCTGCATACAAAGCACACATGCAAAGAGAAGGAAAAGGTTAGGGTTAGAGAATATGGTTTTGCCATAGTCAAACCCCATGTTTGTAATAAAACCCAAATTAAATAGAATGAAAGGGAAAGATGATTGACTGCCAAGAAAATGTAAACTCACCAAACCCTTGTGGAAGATGTCTGAAGATATGCAAGGACGAACTCAAATGGAGGTTGCTTGAAGTGTTGTGTGCTTCAATGCTTCCTTGAGAAGATAGAGTTCTTTTGAATCAAGAGTGAATGAGTGCAACAAAGGATGAAGAAGAGGAAGATATGAAATGGGGAGAAAACCCCTTATTTATACATGCTATCCCTAACTCCTGAAAAATAACACATGATAGGCCAACCTTAGGGTTTTGGAGGAAAATTCCCATTATATTTTTTTTAAAAAAAATGAATTTTATACCAAAAGGGACTAGGTTGCCCAAGGTGGTAACTAGGTCCACTTGGAAAAATTCAAGTGGTGGTCAGGAATTATAAGGTGTTTAATGATGTTTAGTAGGCTTGTCTCCAAAAACACACTTAAGTCGGGCATGTAAGTTCATTAAGGGGCCATTTTGTCATAAGAAAAGGTTGAATTACTAATGAAAAGCCCAAGAAAGTGTGAGGACTAGTTACAATAGCTTACAAAACTTTAGATGAAGGCTTGGAAAGGGGTATTTTAGGTGAATTATGGTGGAAAAGTCTTAGAAAAGTGAGGAAATGTGTTACAACACTTCACAACACCCTTGTAAGACTTTTTTAGGTTTTTGTTGATTTGCAAGAATTCAAGCCCTAATATGAATGTGTTGGACACATTACAACATTAGAGCAAAGCAAAAATAGGCCAAGATCCAAGGGAAAAGGCCTAGATTAGTGAAAAAAGTGTTAAGGCTACACTTTTTGGCAACACACTTGGAACTCATGAACAAACAACATGGCTCCATAGGCATGCAAGATGTATTATGCAAGGTGACCATATAATTGAAAATGAAAATGCAACAATAAGGAACATTCAAGGTAGTTTTTCTTACTACATTTGAGGTCATTAACCTAGGGAACATTGTGCCTAATGTCTCCAAGAGAGGACCAATCAAAGAATAGAAGACTCACAACTTAGGGGATGTAGTGTGTCGCATCAAGCCACTATAATGAATATAATATGCTAAGATAGATCACACTCTTTAGGGACATCACACCCAATGTTTCCACAAAGCGAAAAATTCATCATATGAAATAAGATGATTACACCATGAACCATGAAAAGAAATATTCAAAAGAGTAATGCTAATGTATGCCATCACTTTAAATGAATTGCTAAACACCAGAATATGAGTAATTAATTTAAAGTAACAAATGATAAATAATAAAAATATAGGAGACATGAGAGCTAACTTGGAAAGCCCTATTCCAATTCATATGTTTTTGAGTAAAGCTACATCATGAAAAAGAAAAGAGAGGGGTTTCCCTCAAAATGAAAACACCAAACACATAAGGGATCTAAGGATTTGGGGTCAGTATGTTCTTTCTACATTGTTTTTAGAGAGATTAGAACTGCTGTCATTCCCAAAATATGCATCAAACTAGAAGAATGATAGAAAGACAGTGAGAATGAAGAAAAACCTTTTTGGTCAACATGGAAGAGACATGAATGTCCTAATGCCTTGCATCATCTCTAAAAGGAAACACAAGAAAAATGAAAAATAAATAAAGAAAAGATAAAGGAAAAAGATTTTGGGTCAACATGGAAGAGACATGAATGTCTCAACTCCTTGCATCATCCCCAAAAGGAAACCACAAGAAAAATGAGGAAGATAAAAGGAAAGGAAAAAATATGTATGACATAGAGAAGAATGAAGGTACAAATAGAGGAATTCCACAAAGAGAGACACATCAAAAATAACATCATGTTGGTTCACATTACACACATGCAATCACATAAAATAAAAATAAAAAGAAGTGATGAAAAAATACTAGTAAGGCCCATGCGAGTCAACCTAAAGCAGGTCATCCACATCCCAATCATGTTCATTATATGCCGAAGGTGGAAAAATAGCTAAAGGGACAATAGCAAGTGCCAAACTAGGGTCATTACCAAGTTCAACACTCTTCTTAGCAGAATTGTTATGTAGGCTCATGGAAGAGGAAAATAATGTATTCAATTCATTATACAATTCCTCATCAATTTTAGCTATCTCCTCATCATCATCTAAATTAATCATAATAGGAGGTTGAATAATAATGTCTAATGTAGGGTTCAGTCCCTGTTGTGGTTGCATTATAGGATCGTTCTATTTCAGGGCGGGGGTAGACTCGTCATGCGTTGCTTTGATCGAGTTTGGATTTTGGTTTTCTTTGTTTATTTCTTCATTTAACTTTAGAAAAAAGGCACAACATCTACACCTATGCTCTCTAGCACCTTTGTTTCTTTTAGTTCTATTTTCAAGCTGTTTTTGTGTAGGAGCAGGTTGATCAACCATAGGTTTCTTTTCTTCCCCAAGGGGAGGAACAAAAAGGAACCACAAGAGGTTGTTCAACCACTTTCTCTTTAACTTTGTAAACTTGTTTTATTCTAGGAGGCATGACAAGATTGTTTTTGTTATCTCTTGGTCTTTTATAGGAAGAAGGTGAAGGTTTTGTCTTGTGTTGGTCTTGGTCATTTGAAATTTCTTTAGGTTCAATCATGGTTTCACCTAGGATGGTAGGCTTAGTGGTGGGTGAAGGCATGTTTTAGAGGGATAATTCTACTATTTTCTTTGCCTTGAACTTTTGATAGGATTTGAAAAAGAAGTCTTCTCATATTTTTGATAGGTTCTATAGGATTTTTCCAAAAGAAATCTAAGGGAAAGTTTCCACGAGAAGAAAAATGGTTGAAGCCACTATGGTTGATAGTGAATATTTCATTTTCAAAGGGAAAATTTGAGAATTTATGTACAACTGAAGGGACTGCATTCATCAAGTGAATCCTTGGATACCCTAGCTTCACACAAAATTGGGCTGACTGTGGGATGATGGAGAATGAGATATCTAATATTTTCGGTCCTATTTGTAAAGGAAAGGTGATTAATCCCATCATAGGTCAAGTGAAACCATTATGCATCTTGATCCATGTTTCCTGTTTATCATATATATCTTGATAGAGTTCATGCAAAAGTAAAAATTACTTGGTGATCACATTCTCTCTATAGATGGGATCTATTAATATCCCATTAGTGGACTTATCATAGATTTGGAAGGCTATGTAAAGAGGACCATCATGTTCATGTAAGAGTATATCCTGTAAGGAGAAAAAAATCTCAAGATGCTTTTTAGTTTGACCCTTACGATGTTGACTTTTGACCAATTCAACCAAACCTTTGATAGGATTTTTCTCTCACTAATCAATATCCATAGGACTTTGTTGATCTGTATCTATGTTCTCATCATCCGTGTCAACATTCATCACATCAATCTTTGTAGTTTCACTAGCTTTGAAAAGTTAAATGCTATGATTAGGAATAGGGTTGGTAAAAATTTGAAATTTTTGGTAAGGAGGGGCAATAAACTTATTTCCTTGATCACTAACACCTCTAATGAAAAGACGACTAGAATCAATGAAGTCTTGCACAAGATGTTTAAGATGTTTACAATGTTTTGTATCACATCCATTTTTTCAATGATAATCACAATAAGAGTTTGACCTAAAGTTCAAAGGTAGAGGCTTATTAGGATCAGGTGTTAAATGTGAGGCAAGGAAATCATTTTTTGTTCTAAAAGGTGGGACATTATATTATGAAGGGTGTTGGGTAGGTAAGTGAATCATATTTTTGGGTCCCCATAGCTAAAGGGTGTTGTGGATTTAACAATAGCTACTTTTTTATTGGTATGTTGATTTTTTTGTTGAGGGGGATTAAGTTGAAGGAAGCCTTTATTTTTCTTTCTAAAAGGTTGGTAATTGTTTTGGTTTTTGGACTCAAACTTCTCAGTTTGGCTAGAAGTGGAATTTGCATCATGACTTCTAATCAAATTTTGATAATCATGGAGGGTAGAACACAAGTGCATAAAGGACAAGAATTTCATAATGGTAACTTTATCTTTTATCTTACTTTACAAATTTTCTATGAGCATTTTTTGAAGGTGAGGATTGAGAACCTTGAAATCAATCTGGGAATAAAGTGATTGGTAGCATGAGATAAAGTGAGTTATCTTTTCATCTTCTTTTTGCTTACATCTCATCAAATTGGACAAGGTCATCTTAGGAGTCATATCCACTTGGAAATGGTTGAAAAATGCTTCAAAAAGTTCATTGAATGAACGAATTGAGTTGTTTGGAAATGAAGAAAACCATTCTAAGATAGTATCCTTCAAAGATATAGGGAAAATCTTAGCCAAGAGTTTATCATCAATGACAAAGTCACTACATAAGGCAGTATATGCATTAACATGGTTAGAAGGATCTCCCTTTCCTTCATATTTCTCAAAAATAGGAACCTCTACACCTTGTGGCATTAGTGTTCACAATATCTACAAGGACAATGGACTATTTTTTCCATAATATGTAGGTGGGCCATTTTCTTTTTGGTTGACGGTGGAAATTTGTTTTTGAATGGATGAAATGGCTTGGAAGAGTTGATTTATGAGAGGGTCATTGTTTTTATTATGATATGGAAGTGAAAATGGTGGATGTTTATATGTGTTAGAAGGACAAGTGAACATAATTCTTATAGGTAGTAAGGTGGTAGGACATATGATGTGCGATACCATGAAGGTACTAGGGATGCTAGCGGAAATACTCGAGGAAGGAATCACATTGCTAGTTGGTCGCATTGTTGTTCTTACTTGAGGGTTGGTATAGGTAGGAATATAGGAAATTTTTGTGGGAGGAGGAATTTCAATTCATCCTTTGCTTGTGACATTGCTTGTAGGTAAAGGACAACTAGTGGTTGAGGTGAGGTGTTTTCCAAAGATTTGAACTATGTTTTTCACAAGGTCAAGTCCATCTTCACTTTCAAGCATGCAATGAATGTTATATATAGTAAGGATGACAATAGTTGAAATTTTGTCATTTTGCACTTGATGTTGTAGGTTTTATAAGTCTTCATGAATTTGAATTATGTTTTTGTGTGGAACACTATCAATCCTTGTTTCAACATGCATAACACTACTTGAAGGTAAGGAGTTGTTAAGGGTATGGTCCATACCTAGTGTACTAGTGTCAATACTAAGAGTGAAAGAGATAGACAACCCAAGATCGACTAGGATCATGCTATCATAGGATGACATGAGTCTCAAACTTTTTCTCACTATAATATTAGCAATAGGACACCAAATACTCATGCAAGGGATACTAAATGTAAAATGAATGCAAATGCAATTTAAGCTAAGGACAATGAAATGACTATAATAGAAATTTTGTAAACTAAAACAAAAAGCTATAAACAACAAATAGAAGCTAAGAAACAATGATTTAAATTCTAGAAAATGCAGTGGAGAATCTGTACTGGGATTGATTCACCCATAGGGGGGGCGTATGAGTCCCAGTGAGGGTTTTTTTTTTTTTTTCAAAAAAAATCACTTGATTTTTATGATTTTTTATGTTGTATGATCTATAACCTAAGTGAAAATGTAGATTTTCTATAATTTTCAATGATTTGAGATGCAAAAAATGCAAGCTATATGCACTTTCACTAATGAAAAATTAGAAACCCTAGGATGTCAATTAACTAATATAAACCCTAATGTAATGCTAATGCAACTAAGATCTAGGATGATGATACACTCCAAATCAGAATTATGATGTTCTAAATGCAGTTTCACCAAAATGAAAGGTGAAAAATTGTTGGTTTCTATGCTTGGGGGATAAAATAATAATCTACATGCTCTTTCATTCAAGGATAACCCTGGAGATCTCAATGCAAAGTAGAAAGAGATCTTGCAATAGGGTTTTCTACAGGTTGATTGTAAACTAATGAGAGGTTCACCACCGATTTATGACTTGGAAAGAAAAATGCAATGCAACATATAATGCTTAACCCTAATATGATGTAATGCTTCACTAAATGACCTAGAAATATGTATAAAAAAAAACAAAAAGATATATGATAGAATGTGTGCACCTTGAAACCATAAGGAAATTGAATGAGGCTCTAAAATGCTAGAAAGTCTAACTTTAATGTAGACTAGGACTTATACGCTAGTCTAGGTGAATCTTTGCAAGATCTGGTTTCTGTGTAGAAATAAGAATCTAGAAAATGGGTATTCGAATCTGTAAAAACTTGAATTTTCACCTAAACTGGGACTCATACACCAAAACTAGTGAATAAACTATATTCCTTTGAAGAATGCAAAGCTATATTCAACTTGATAATTGATATTACAAAGGAAATGCATTGGTTATATAGGCCAAGGGGAGAGATAATTACAACTAGATAATGACAAGTGTTATCATCCTATGAGGTGTGAGAACTCATGTCATTAAAGGATCAACCACCTTATCCCTATGTAAAGTTAACCTAGTGTGAAGAGGAATTTAGTGTGGAACTAGATAAGAATGAACTAGTTAGATAAAGTACCCATTTCAAACTAACACTCCCCTTAAGTGCAACTTAGGGAGAAGTATACAATGCAAAGATGAAAATATGGGTCATGTCTACTAGGCGTATTGAGGTACCCATGAACATAATAACCTCTCAATGATAAAGAAGGAGAAAACCTTGTGGGAAAAAATCCTATCCATGAGAGGGTAAATGAAGAAGGTCTAAGTGAACCCCCCCAAAAGAGATGTGCCTCACCCCCAAGAGAGACCAAAGATTATCATACTTTCTCTAAGTGAAGGGTTTGGTGAATATATCTGTAACTTAATCTACTGTAGGACAGTATCACAAATCAATGACTTGCTCCTGAATCAACTCTTGAAGAAAATGCATATGGATCTCAATGTGTTTGGTTTGTTAATGATGGACCAAGTTCTTCGAGATTTGGGTGGCACTCTAGTTGTCACAATAGATGACTAATGGCTTCTAAAAAGTGATTCCAATTTTAGTGAGGATGTACTAAATCCGAATAGCCTCAATGGTAGTATTTATAGCCCCTTGATAGTCAACCTTAGTTTAAGAAAGAGTAATAGAATATTGCTTCTTGTTTTGCCAACAAATGGGACCAAAACCATAGTGAAAATTGTAGCCGGATGTGGACTTGCTATCATCAATATCACCAACCCAATCAGAATCTTTGTATCCAAGTAACTTTGAACTTGTTTGTTGCATTGTGAATCCCATACTAATGAGTGCACTGGATGCAATGCAAGATGTGTTTGAAAAATTTCTAATGAAGCGCATGTGGTTTTGTCATGAAGTCTGAAACAATGCCAATTGCAAAGGAAATGTTGGGTTGAGTATGAGTCAAGTAGATGAGGCTACCACCAAGTTGATGATACAAAGTAGCATCAACTAATGGTGTGTAACATTTTTCCTTTTAAGCTTAACTCTAGATAGAAAGGGATTTAGTGTAGGATTACAATCAGCCATATCAAAACGTGACAAAAGATCAAGAGCATACTTGGGTTGTGTAAGAGAGAACCTAGAAGAGGTTTGTGTGATCTTGATCCAAATAAATTAGTGCAAGTGACCCAAGTTAGTCATGGAAAAACTATCATGCAAAGAATTCTTCGTAATTGTGATGATGGATGAACTGCTCCTAATGAAAATCAAGTCATAAACATAGAGAGCCAAGAAGAGAAGATCATCCTCCTACTAAAAGATGTAGACATTAGAATCTAAGTGGCATTTGGAAAAACCAATAGAGATAAGAAAGGAGTCCATTTTGGCATACCAAGCTCGTGGAGCATGTTTGAGGCCATAGAAAGACTTCTTTAGTTTACAAACCAATGAAGAATCTTGAATGAATCCTTGTGGTTGCTCCATGTAAATTTCTTCATGTAGATCTCCATGAAGAAATGCAATATTCACATCCATTTTATGTACAACCCAACCATGGGGTATGTGCAGGATCATGATGGGCCAAAAAGTGGCGATATCTAATTAAGTGATATGATGACCCATGTGGCTGATGACTTTTTTCTTACCTAAAATTGGTGAAATGAGAAGGGTTTTTAAAGGATATTCTCATCTTTCCACCAATATAAATTATGTTTTACTTTGAATTTAATAAATAATTATTATTCATTTTCTATTTGAATTATGACTAAAGTCCTAATTGATAGGTTGATTGAAAAACATTTATAACTTTCAAATGGTATCACATTTTTTGAATCCAAAACATGCATCACATTCTATACTTTGCATACAATAGGATTAAAAAAATAAAATTTGAATTTCATGAAGTTTTGACCAAGTTAAGGTGGTTAGACATACAAGTTTTTATATTTTTAAAAATTTGTAATAAAAAAATCATAATTAATTATTTACTTGGAAAAAAATTACAAAAAAATATGCATCACATTGAGACATGAGTCCCCTACTTATATCTAAAATCTTATAAAAAAATATTATCATTTTATTCTAGTTAGGGTGGTCAGACAGACACCTACTCCTTATTTTTTCCCTGAAATTTAAGTACTACTGCATTGAAATTTCAAATTTTCATCAAATAGATTTAAAAATAAAAAATAAACCTAGTAGTTTAGAAACTACATTCAATTTTCTACAAATTGTATTCTTACATATTTTTGGAATAATATAGATATTTCATTCAATTTTTACATCAAGTTTCCTAACTCTGATTTTTTGAGTTTTACTACCACTTAAGGGCCTATTTTTTCCATGATGATCCCGCACATACCCCATGAACTACAAAAATAGCAAGTAGCAAGTGAATGGAGTTCATTTTGGCAACAGGGGAAAAGGTCTCAGTGTAGTCAATACCTAGAACTAGAGAGAACCCTTTGGCCACAAGTCATGTTTTATACTTGTCAATTTAGCTATCTGTTGCAAATTTGGTTTGATAGATCCACTTACACCGAACCAGTTTTCTTCCCTTAGGAAGTGGAACAAGATCCCATGTTTTATTCTGCATTAAAGAGTTGTAATCTTCCTCCATTGCATAATCCCACTCAACAATACTAGATGCTTCATGAAATGATTGTGGATCTAGAGCTGTGAAGATGTACGAATATGGAATGTTGTGATGTTGTGATTGAGTCCTCCTTGTATTTGAAGGATCCCCAAAAATATCGCCTATAGAATCAAGTGTTTGACAAGACCAACAAGGCATGGTAGGGGATGGAGGAGGAGATGCTGAACTCTCTAAAGATGAAGATGAAATTTCATGATCAACTCGATGACTAGAAGAATCTTGAGGAAAATTCTCAATGTTAGAATCTTCTAAATCCATTGTCAGTAGAGGATGAGCTTGAAGAGATTTCATCAAATTGTACACTATTCTCAATGAAGAGCTCCTATGTTTCAGGATCCAATAGCCGATAACCTTTGACACCATCAGGGTAACCAACAAAGATACAAGGTCGAATTTGAGGTTCCAAGGCTTACATTTCTATGAAGGAATATGTGCCCATGTTGGGGAGCCAAAATCTCTAATGTGCCCCACAACAAGTTTCTTGCCACACCAAGATTCAAATGAAGTGATGCCCTTTAATGCCCTATATGGAACTCTATTTTGGATGTGAGTAGCATAGTTGATAGCTTTCGCCAAATATGTAGGTGCAAGGGAGCAAGAATGGATCATGAAACCAACCATCTATTTTAGGGACCTATTTTTCCTCTTAGCTACACCATTTTGTTGTGGTGTGTAGTAAATAGTATGTTGAAGATCAATCCATTCAAGAGTACAAAATTTCTTAGATCATTGGTTCACATATTCTTGACCATTATCAATGCAGAGAATTTTGACACACTTTCTAGATTGCTTCTCATCACGAGCCTTAAACTCTTGATATCTATCAAACACTTCTCCTTTGTTTCGAAGAAAGGAGACCCATGTGTATCTAGAATAGTCATCAATGAAGGTGAGAAAATAACGAGCCTTACTTGAAGATAATGATGGAAAAGGACCCGCCAAGTCACTATGAACTAATCCAAGTAATTTTGAAGCCCTCCAAGCCTTCCCTTTGTCTAATTTTTCTTCAGGATGTCTTCCAAAGGCACGACCAGATCATGAACCATCAGAAAAATTGATTTGAGGAAGACCTGTGACCATATTCTATTTCTTGAGTTGTTGAAGATAGTGGTCATTGAGCTGGTCAAACCTCTTAGGCCAGAGTTTTCTCACATCATTTGAATGGTTGAGCAATGTAGTTGAATGTGAATCAAGTAAACAATGAGAGAAAGAATATAAGTGAGACTCATGATTGGCCTTACCAATTGCAAGGAGTGCATTATCTTCAAGATTCTGGATGCTGGCAAAATCAAGAGTGAATTCAATTTTTCTACCATTATGAATGATTTGGTAGATAGAGAGAAGATTGGCTAACAGATCAAGCACATAGAGGAAATCCTCAAATGTACCATTGCTAGCATCAATTGAACACTTCCTAAATAAATCCACTAGAGAATCATCCTCGATGAGAATGTGGGGCACAAAACAAGGCTTTAAGAAAAAATAAATTCTTTAATAGAACCCATGTGATGTGATGCACCTGAGGTGTATGTGCAGGATCATCATGGAAAAAGTAGGCCCTTAAGTGGCCATGAAAATTTAGAAAATCAAAGTTAGGCAACTTGACGTAAAAAATTGAATAAGTTACCTATATTATTTCAAAAATATGTAATAATAGAATCTGTAGCAAATTGAATGTAGTTTCTAAACTAACTGAGGTTTATTTAACAAAAAAAAAATTATTTGGTGAAAACTTGAAATTTCAATGTAGTAGTACTTAAATTTTAGGGAAAAAAGAAAAAGTAGGTGTATGTCTAACCACCCTAATCATGATAAAAGGATAATTATTTTTTATAATATTTTAGATATAAGTAGAGGACTCATGTCCCAATATGATGCATATTTTTTTGTAATTTTTTCCAAGTAAATAATTAATTATGAATTTTCTATTACTTTTAAAAAATATAAAAACTCGTATGTTTGACCACCTTAACCTAGTCAAAACTTCATGAAATTAATTTTTTTTAATGCTATAGTATGTGAAGCATAGAATGTGACAAATGTTTCAGATTCAAAAAATCCGATAACATTTGAAAGCTATAAACGTTTTTCAATCAGCCTATCAATCAGGACTTTAGTCGTAACTCAAATAGAAAATGAATAATAATTATTTATTAAATTCAAAGTAAAGCATAATTTATATTGGTGGAAAGTTGAGAATATCCTTTAAAAACCCTTTTCATTTCATCAATTTTGGTTAAAAAAATTCGTCAGCTACATGGGCCATCATATCACTTACATATCACCACTTTTTGGCCCATCATGATCTTGCATATACCCTGAGTCAAGAATCCACTATTTTCAAGAATCAAGTATAGAAACAAGTGCATGTGCTTTCCCTTTACCTGATTTTGAAGGAGTAGATGATTTTTGAGCAATAGAAGAAGGAAAATTGATGTTGTTCCTTTTAAGAAGATGATTTAACTTGTCAATCTACTTCTTATGACAAGAATGTTCCTCATGACTAGGTTTCTTGCAGTAGCTACAATTTGGCCTATCCTTCTTTTGAAAATTCCCTTTTGAAGAGGAGTTGGAGTAAACTTTTGTTGTTGAAGATTACTATGCTTGATTTCTTTGTGACTTCTTCTTGAACTACTATTTTTTTCAGGTTTCCTTGATTCTTTCTGACCCTTTGGTTGACTAGCCATTAAATCTTGTGAGTGTGAAGGCTTAAGAAGACCCATTGAAAGAATCTTACCTTTCTCATGCATCAATATTTTAGAAAATGAAGAAAAAAAAGGTGTAGTGAATGTAGATCCCATGGTCAACCTATGAGTATGAAATGTAGAAAAGAAAGCTACAAATTTAGGTCCAAATTTGTTTAGAGTGTTATAAACAAGTTGAATGTATTTCTTCTCTAAGCCACATGATTTACATTGTGTTTTATGGTCATTTACCTTTGTTACATAATCTTGGATGTTATAAAAATATTTTGGATCAAGACTCATTAGTTCATTGTCAATTTGATAACCACAAACTTCATTTTTTGTACCATATAGAGTTTTTAATTTATCCCATAAATCATGTGGATCTTTACATGCATCAATCTGAAACATTATATCGAGAGAAATAAAACTCCTTAGACAACCAAGAGCTTTTGTATGTTCAAACATCTAGAGTAGTTTTTCCTTATAATTTGTGGGTACAGTTACCTTCTTCTCAACATGAGGTGTGTATCCTAATTGTAGTAAGGCATTCGATTCATTTTGATGGCATGTGTTGTAGTTCTAGGGCATGAGCAATGAAAACTTAAATGTACCCATAGTGAAGGAAAAACATGGCACAAAGTATGAGATGGTCAAGGAAAAAGAAAACAAGAGACCCCCCTTGTTTACTCAATCAAAGAACCCCCAAAAAACATTGATTTGGAACTTTATATTTATTGCAATTACAAATATTTGGATTTCATTGCTTTTACAAATCCTCAAGAAATGAGCATGTGTTGAAAGTATACATTTGGTACAATTTTATATGAAATAAACAACACTAGTGTGAAGAACACAAAAAAACATGCACTTTCAAAACAAGAATCAACTCGATCTGAGGTCTATGCAAAATTTATGCAACTTTGAAGTTTGCAAAACGAGAACGGTGAGGATTCCTCCCTAAGAATCAACAATTTCTAAAAAAAATTGAGCCAAAATTTGAAATTGTCTTCACCAATGCATAGAGCATGAAAAATTAGCTTAAATTAAATAAAAGCATTGAAATCAAAGCTCTTGAACCTAGGTTATGATATTTCAAAGTTGGCCTTGGAAAATCAATGCATCAATGAAGAGGGGTATAAAAATCTTCAAAAAAGATTTTGCCAAATTTAGAAAAATTGTAGGGAAAGTTAGCAGTCCTCCAAAATTAGATATTTGCCTAAAACACCACCAAATATAGCAGTCCGCTAGATAAATTTAGTGGACCTCCAAGTTAACCTCTGCTAAATGTTCCTCCAAATTTAGTGGCTTCAAATATTAAAAAATTATTAAATGTGTCGGCACATTTAAGAAAATTGGTTGAAAGAAAAAATAGTTTTAATATTTAAATATTTAAAACCATCGGTGGAATTAATCAAAGGCGGGCATTTTTAAAAAAGTTATATGTATTAATATTTTAAATAATATTAAAAAATATTAATTTTTTTAAATTTTTTTAAAAATCTTTGAAAAAGCTCGAAGGCGAATCTATTCTTGTGCAGCACACAAAGCCATGCATTACAGAAGCACTTGATAGAAGGATCTTTTTTTTCTTTTTTTAAATATTAAAAAATATAAATAAGATGTAAATTTTTTGAAAGAGCCCGAAGGCTATGGTTGCAACCTAAGCGCAAGGCCCGAAGGCAATACCTTTTGTACCTTGTTGCAGGCTGCGTAGACTATTTGTTTTTTATTTGGTTTAAAAATCAAAACTTTTAATAGTTTTTTTGTTTTAAATTTTTAAAGTTTTTATTTTTTTTGAAAAACAATAATATATATATATATTTCAAAATATTATTTTTCCATTTTTTTAAATTAGTATATATTAATTTGAACAATTTTTTTTTTAAATCATTTTTTTTTTTTAAACAAAATAAAATATTGTTAGTTTAAAACAAAAAATAATTTTTTATTTTTTTAAACGAAATAAAATGTTTTTATTTTTAAAAAAAAAATCAATTGTTGTATTTTTAAAACAAAAATATGATATATTTTTTTGATGAATAGCCAGCTATATATATTAATTTAAAGATAAGATTACATATTCACAAAAGAAGGGTGGGTGGTAGAGACACACACCTCGAAAGTCACATGGATAGCATCCAAAAATTACCAAAAATTAACAAGTCACATGGGCCCAGCCCAGAAGAACAAGAACATAAAACATAGAAACAATAAACATACCTTTAAGCAGTCAAATCAGTGCCAACAGAGTCGGGAGGGTCTATGTCATCCATGTTCTTCCCCCATACATCAACAAGGTTTGGACTGACATTAGGAGGAGCACCCCAACCATCATCATCATCTTTTTTTCTTTATCTTCTTCCTCACGTCGAGCCTAGATTGCAAGTGCCAGATGTGGAAAGAATTTACTATTATCTAGCCACCCAGAACCAGAGGTAGGCGGAGTATTAGAGGGCCACCCGAAACCGCCACCGCTACTCCCTGAAGCACCACTAGAAGGCCATCCCTAACTATGTGACAGAGGAGAGTGGGCACGTCAAGGAGGAAAAGAGTCCCGCCGAGCAGGAGGGTGAGAGTGGGTATGCATGGAGCCACTCCGTTGCTAGCCCTGAGAATCCGACCGGTCGTGGGAGGAGGAGGGCGAGTCGGGGACCGAAGCCACAGTGCATAGGGCATTTCCCTAGTGTTCCAACAGGACTTGAAGGTGAGCAACCTCCAGGGAAACCTTGTTTACTTGCACTTGTATCTATAAAAGCACATTAGAGTAAATAACTGCTTTAGCATAGAGAAAAACATTAATATCCATTTGAGAGTGAGCAAATATGTAGGTATTTATATTTTTCCAAATATTGAAGAGGATTTTCACCCTAAAATTGTGCCAAAGCTGGCTGAAGTTAGTAGGGATCCCAAGAGGATCTCCTAGCAGAACCATATGCCAAGAAAAAGGTTTCCACCGAAAGGGCCGAAAGAAATCATGAATCCAAGTCCAAAGTTGCTGAGCTCTAGGAAAAAAATAGAAAAGATGCTTAAAACTTTCAATTTGTCCACAAAAATGGCAACGAAGGTCCTAGACCCCCAAGTGTATAAGCCGAGAACACACAGGCAAGCCATGGAAAAGAATAAACCAAGAAAAGTGGGCTAGCTTCATATTAACACTTGCAGACCCAGTGACAACAAATTTTTTATGCCAAACATGAGCAGAAGAGTGAAGAAGCCACCTCTAGTCCAAACTGTTGATCATAGGAAAATGGGGTTAAAGCCACCTGTAACCAAGCCATGACTTGTAGCTCCTGAGAGGAGTATTTGGAAACCACTTCTAGTATTTCTACCAAGGTTTGATCCCATGAATTCTAATTTTATGAAGCATTTATGTTGGAATGACACTCACCAGACCATCAAAAGTAGCACGGTCCTAGTTTTGAAGTCTATACTAGACCTTAAAAGTTGAAAGGAAAAGTAGAGGGTGCAAAAATGCTTTCCTAACACTAAAACCACATAGGAGTTGTTATAAACCAAGATCACCTACATGCAATCACCTGTCACATGCAAAAGACATGTAGAACCAAAGAAGATGTACTGTAAACCTCAAAGTAAAAATGCATTATTGAGAATCTCAATTATTACAAAGAGATCAATCCTTATGAAGGAGAACAAGAAACCCTAAAAAGGAAACCCTAAATGAAACCCTAGTGTGCACACTTAATAACTAATCAATTATTAATATGCCTAAGTTTAGCTTAAGCAACTAAAGGAATAAGTGATTTAATTAATTAACTAGTATGATATAATTAATTAAGTATAATAACTTATTACTATAACACCCCCCCTTAAGATGAACTTAGAAAGAAGCTAAAACACTAGAAGAAGATGCATGCAAGCAAAGGTAGGTCCTGACAACTAGGCCTGATCAGGTACCCATTTACAAATGCAAGAATGAGGTAGAGGAGGAAAACCCAATGGGACAACCCCCCTACAATGAGATAACTGTTGCAAAGAAGCACTGGAAGAACACTATAGAGTAAGACTGGAACCGCAATCCGACAAGCAAGGAAAGATACTTTAGTCTACAAGAAACCATATCATAATCATAATAATGCAATAGCAGACCCGATGCCATAGAACACTCGAAAACACTAAATGGGAACAACCCTAGAATCCATAAAGCAACAGTAGAAGAAATGAATGATTATAGAATCTAGAAGCCATGAATATCGATGCTGATGCCAAACTGATACTAAAACATTTTGGTGGGAACAAGTAACATAAAGACCTTGAAACATTAACCACAAATTTAGTGGCCCTCAAACTGAGATGGATCCGATGTGGATCATTAACCATATGCTCCCAATCTAAAGTGTGAACTAATATGAATCTGATATGTGTCAAGATAAGACAAAATATGGCCAAAAGAAACTAAGAAACCAGATTACAACCCATGCGAGTTTTCATCAAAACACAATGAAGATTATTATGCAAGAAACCCCCCTGATGGAACTTTATATCATTTCATTTATTACAATACCCAATGATTAAAAAAAGAGATAATTCCTAGACATGCATAAAAATAAAATAAAAATAGACCTCAGATCTATGTAGAGGACTGAACCATATCTCCAATGCCACGAGAATGGTGAAAAAAGGATCACCGAGTCAAAAGATATGCCCTCTAGAGTGAAAATAACAAAATCTGAGGTCAAGGACCTGCAACATAAAACTAGAACATAATTAGGAAAAATAACTTACACCAACAGAATAGGCTCGGAACCTACTTTCCAACGATATATTTTTTGCGAAAAACCGACTCCGTATGCAAAAGTTATGCCGGATTTGGTGAAAGTGCTCCAGAATGGCCAATTTGTCCTATAGGCAGCCCAGAGGGCTAAAAAAAATTCGGCCCCTGGTCTTGTGCATGACTAGGGGCTAGTGGATAGGGGGCTAGGGAAGAGCCCCTAGTCACCCACATGACCATGGCAAAAGCAAAGGGGTCGACTGGGGGCTGGGCACATAGTGCCCAGTCCCGCATATGACCAGCGCTTGATTGTACAGGCCTGCAGGGGCTAAAAGCAGGGAGTGATAGGATTGTGGCAGCGGTGGCCATCAGGTGGCACTTCGGTAGCAGAGTTCTCAAAACTGCAAGCACAGGAAACCTGCAAAAAATAAATATATTTTTTTAAAATCCACACCTCGGAAAGCGTGCTAGGGAGGTCGTACGACCTCCTTGGCAAAAACATTTTTCCCTCCGGATCAACTTCACCAAAATTGATGAAATGAAGGGCGATCTTAGGGTTTTGGGGCATTGCAAACACGATGGCAGTGTTCATTTTGCTCCAAGATGCTCTGAAAAATAGGCTTCCCCTAGAGCTTCCAAAAAATCAGCAAACATGAAACCCTCATAGATCTGGCAAATGATAACCAAAATCTGCAAAGTAAAAGTCAATCCTAACGTTTTTCAGTGCTATGAATCCAATGATGAAGCCCAATTTGATCCAAGAGACCGCATAGATAAACTCAAGGCATTAAATCCTCGAGGAACTCTGAACAAACTCTACAATGATTTTCTCCAGAATTTGAGAAGGGGTTGCATGTCAAGGCTCTGATACCATGTTAGAAACCAAGATCAAACATGCAAACCTAAACACCTTCCACAAAAGAGAAAAACAATGAAAAGTAGAGCTTTGCATGAAGATGTGCAAATTGATATATTTAAGAATTTAATATTACAATGAGAGAATTTCTTTATAAAAGCAATGTATGCAACCCTAAAAGGGAAACCCTAAATGAAACCCTAGTGTGCACACTTAATAATTAATCAATTATTAATGTGCCTAAGTTTAGCTTAAGAAACTAAAGAAATAAGTGACTTAATTAATTAACCAATATGATATAATTAATTAAGTATAATAACCTATTACTCTAACAGGAGTAGTGCAAAGACTACTTTTAAAACTTTAAAACACTTAAGATGAACACATACAAGAAAGAAAGAGTAACAAAAAATAACAATCACAGAGATAACACTAGATTTACGTGGGAGAACCCTTATGAGAAAAAAAACCACCAGACCAAGAGCAATCACTTTGTATTACAGTAAAAGCTTACATACAAAGTTAACATACATCTCTCTCTGATCATCAACTCACAATAGCAGACTTCTATTCGACTACTCTCACTGTTACAGTGCTTCTTAGCATACAATGAAAAAAATAGTTTTTTTAACCATCACCTTAGTGACTATATTTATGTATCTGACTGTTACAAGTCTTTCATACATTATTTTTCCAACCAACCAATCGGGTGCCATTATTATGCACCTTCCTTATAATAGATGAATCTGATCACTTCTGACCAAGTCACCCTGCAATCATGCATCGAGCCATCCAGGCATCAATTCCCTTTCCCATAATTGGATCTTTCCACCTACAGAATCGAGCCCTAAAATTAATGCTTTCACACTTTAAACTTTAGCCATTCAATCATTGATTATTTTCCACATGTTTCCTCTCCATTCGTTCACCTCTCTCAGTCAATTCAGACAGGTCAAACAATGTCCACGAGCTCTTTACCATGCCACCACCCCAAGCCAAAGATGCCACCATAATATGGTGGTGTCACCATGACATCGCTCCAAGGTTGACAGACCTCTATGGTATGGTGGTACAACCATCTAACCACTAGTCTCTCTGAACACCCTCACCATACCGAGGTAGTGGCTTGTTTTCCAGCTCGTCGCCCATCACCGCATCACCATCGAGCATTACGAAGCCTTCCACGGTAAGGTAGTAACCGCTTGATTCGGCTATCAAACACACCACACTACCATGCCCCAACTGCTAGACCTCCATGATAAGGAGGTAAGCATCATCTCTGATAGCCAAGGCTTACTGTGCCACTGCAACATGGCCAAAGGGCCATCACGGTGTGGCGGTAAGTGATCTTTGTTGACTGTCTTCATTCACCGCGACCACCGTGCCTTCTTCAAGCAACCTCCATGGTAGGGAGCTAAACCTTCAAATTGACTGCACAGTCAACCGTGCTACTGCCAGCTAAGGACAAAGACCCTGTGGTATGGTGATAACACTGCCCAACCACGGACAGAGCAACAGGGGGCCCTTGGTGAGGTGGTAAACCGCCATACTACACCTCTAAGAAGAACTCCTAGAAGTAAAGAGGTAAAGTCCAGAAACAACTGCAAAACACCAAGTCTTTTATAGAGGTTCAAGCTAGAAGTTGAGGAACCTATTCCCAACAAGCTCCCACTTGACGAAGACTTCCTAGCTTCCTCTAGAATTTGAATTTACTGATGATCATAGGCCCCAAGGCCCATCAAATCTGTGCACCATCTGAACTTTTTTGTGCTCACTGGCTTTGTTAGTGCATCTGCAACATTCTTCAGAGTGTCAACCTTTTCCAAAAAGACCTTTCCATCCTCCACCATGTCTCTAACAAAGTGATACTGCACATCAATGTGCTTTGTTGTGGCATTGAAAGTAGGGTTCTTTTCCAAACAAATGACACTCTAACTGTCACAAAAAATTATAATCTTCCCTTAATTAAAACAAATATCAGAACACAAATGACTTAGCCAAACAACTTCTTTGTAGGTGTGTGTTGTTACCATGTATTCAACCTCTATAATGGACAAAGTGACTACATCCTGTCGCTTTTTCATCCAACTGACTGCACCACCATTTAACATGAAAGTGTATCCACTGGTGGATCTCCTGTTGTCAATCTCCCCTACCCAATCAAAATTCACATATCCACAAATGCTGAGAGTTCTCTATGATGCAATCAAGTTGCCATGGTAACATAGAGCATATTCTGAAGTACCCTTTAAATATATAAACACTCTCTTCACAACATCCTAATGTGTCCTTCTTAGATTTTCCATAAAATGGCTCATAACTCCCACTACTTGGTCAATGTCTAGCCTTCTACAAACCATTGCATACATTATATTTTCAACAACACTTGCATAAGGCACTCTGGTCATGTCCTCCATCTTAGTAGCAGATTTTGGATAGTCTTCAACAACTAGTTTCATTCCCTTCATAACTGGAACAAATTGTTGCTTGCAATCATTCATACCAAATCTCTTCAGAACAGTGTTAACATATTTACTCTAGCTAAACCAAAAATTTCTACTCATTATGTCCCTAGTTGTTTCCATCCCCAAAATATACCTTGTTGCACCTAGATCTTTCATTTCAAACTTTGCAGACAACTGAGATTTAAGATCAAAATCATAGAATTACTATTTCCTATGAACAAAATATCATCCACATTCAAGGTAATAATAAGCACATGGTCATTTTCAGATTTGTAATAAACACAATGATCAGATTTTGATCTAAAAAATCCCATAGACAACACAAAAGTCTCAAATTTTGAGTACAACATTCTAGGAGACTGCTTCAAACCATACAGAGATTTCTTTAATTTATAGACCAGACTTTCTTTACCTTTTTTAACAAAGTTCTCAAGCTGGGACATATAAATCTCTTCTTCTAGCTCCCCATGGAGAAACGTTGTCTTCACATCCATCTACTTGATCTCTAAGTCATACGCTACTACCAATGACAAAAGAAATATGATAGATGTCAGCTGGTTGTCACCCACAAAAGGATATAAAAGTCATGGAAAATCCTAACCTGAGAATTGGACATTCCAGTAGGTGACTAACATCTGCTCATGATCGTTCATTTACTTGTCAAACCAGGGAACATATACTTGAAATGGAGCGGTACTGTATGTGCACTAAGAACTAGTTTTAGCCACAACCTACTAGAAATAAATGCATGCAAATAATTCTAACTCAGATGCAGGAACGTGAGGCAAAGTCTTATTAATTTAAGCATCACTTAACTAAAGCAGGAATCATAATAACCATTACTGGGAAACAAACCATGAACTGGCCTTATGCTGCAAGAATAGACACAAGGATGGATTCCTTATGCTGCAGGAACAATATAAGACTAAGCTTGCATTAAAACTTACTGGAATGAAATTCTAAAAGATAAACAACAGGAAGCAAATAGCTAACTACAAATACTCACTAAGTGGGCTTCCCTTAGCAAGCATCAACCAATTTAAACAAGAGTTGAACTCAAAACTTCATCATCTTTTTATTCATGAACTCGAAATCATATACATGGTTGTTATGCTTGTAAGAAAACTTAACACAAAGCTCTGCTTTTCATTATATCAGTAATCTCAATACACTCTGTTCTATCTCTATTCTCTAGTCTAGTCTCTTCTCTATCATCTCGTTCACTCTCGCAGGAGGAAGATTTATTTAAAGAGAAACAACTAACTAACTAACAAACAAACAAAGATGCAGATATAAACGCCTCCTGAGGCTGAGGAACAGATTTCATAAATGCAAGTTTATCTGCTCAACATATTCAGAGGGAATCTAGAATTCCACTCTTCCTAGATTGATGATCAATTCGATTTCTTCCCAATGACCCAGACAAAGAATCCTCGCTTGAAATGAATCCTTCGATGGTGTGTTGGAAATGACTTTTTCTGCAAGGCCATGTTTTGTTGTGCATTGACCAGTTCATACCAGCTTTAACAACCTGTAGAACACATGGCAACAGAGGCAAAAGAAGGCATGCACACATAATAGTACGATACTCATAATTAATCACACGAATCAAATTCATCTTACTTATCCAAAAACTATATATATCGTATCAGTCAATTGAGAGATAAAAAAAGGGTAATGAACATAGACATACTAAGATATTTAGGCTACAAGAATATAGGAATGCTTGTCATAGAATACTACCAATTAACATGAAAATTTTATAACCACAGAGTTTAAAACATCCATAAAAGAGAGCAAGGGCTTTTAAAAGTATAACATGATATCCAAATTATAAACATATTTTGGGCTCATCATTTGCCCCTACTTTAGCTAATGCTGGTCCTCCAGCATTAATCTTCCTGGTTGTGTCTCTGAAATCTATAGGAGTAACATGGCCTTGTAGTGGAGTCCCAAACCTGTAGTAGAAACCCCTGCAATTCTGCCATCTTTCGTATCTGTGAGCTTCTGTGTCTTCATTAATATCTGTGGCTAGATAAGGATACAGTGGCCACATCAAAGCAGGAGGTCTAAATGTCAGTGGCAACCACAATTCAAATCTTTCCTGAAGACCTAATTGCATATATCTTTCTGATCTCCTGACGGCTACTCTTAAATTCAAGGGACTATGGGGTTCAGACTTTCTTAGACCAACTGTCAGCTTTTCCCATCTTGTTTTACTTTTGGAAGTTGAAAGCTTCCAGAACAAATATGGTTGGCCTTTAAACTCGTCATAAACCTATTTCCTAAAATCAAATATCCTTATCCTTGCTACAGGATCATAAAATCCATATGCAATAGAAAACCAAGTCCTCATAAATGTTTGAGGGTCTGAGCTTTTTAATCTAAGGGGAATAGGTTATTTCCGCTTAGCTTCCTCATAATCCTCAAATTGTTTCCCATAATTAATTTCATTGGTCGCCCAGGACATAAGTGATCTCAAATGAATGTCACCTATGAAAAGAAGTGGATTCCACTCAGTTTCACAAGGGATTAATAATCATGTAAATAAAATTCACACATAGAATTCCTTAGCCAATTAGGTGCTATTTGATAGGCATCATAGAATTCTTTAGCAGAATTAGGAATAGGGTCAAGGTTTTTAAAAATCTTTATTAACTGGAACCACAGAAACTACTCTTTGAGGCACATTGCATATAATCTTGGTGGTGGCCTACATTCCATGATTTTCCCTGCCACCTTCATCATTTCATTCATCTTTTCTTTCACCTCCTGGATTTCCTGTATTTGATTTTCAATCTCTTTCTTTAATTTCTTCTTCTCTTCCTCCGACAGACTTTGTTGCATTTGAGTTTTAGCTAGATGACAAAAAATCAAGGTCTGAAGTGTCACAGGCCTCTAGGTTATCTTAAGGTATTCTAAGTATTCGATTAACAACGTTCTCTTATACACAACCAATGCCTGACATGTTTCATAGGGTAGTGGTATTGCATTAGATGTCTCAGGCTGCTCAAATTGCTCCTGTTCTTGCTGCAGGACGAACTCATGTTGCTAGTCAAGAGGGGATTGTACTTCCTCTGAAATTCTTTCAGTTGCATCAGCCAAGTCATCAAGACTCGACACTCTCCCTTCATTATTACCTTGTTGTACTTCCCCAACTTCCTCTGTTTCATTTTGTATATCGTCAGGAATAACAAAGGGGCTGAGTGGAAAATTCTCAGATATACTTTGAAAATTCTCATGAATGAGCTCCTCGGATTCCTCTGAAATGACTATTATTTCAGGTTGGGGTAGTTTTACTTCATTTTCTTGCTGAAGCTCTTCTAGGTAATGTAGCTGGTGAAGGAGGTTCTTTTGCAGTTTTTCTCTTCCCAGCTTGCTCGAGGGTTTGAGACTCAGTAGGAGAGGATGATGAAACTGTGGTGACATCAGGTGTTGCTGTAGGAAAAATTTGGGTAGCTCATTTTTGCTTCTTTGTTTGAGGGTTTTCTTTTGGGGTATGCCCAGTGCTGGATGGTTCTCCTACTTTTGTTTTCCCTTTCTCTTTCCTTGATGCAGACCTAGTTTTAACTTGGGTAGAGGGCTCAATTATAGTGGCTGTAGGACTAGGTGTTGTAGGAGAAGCAGGTGATTCTTACTCAGCTTCTCTACTCGAAGACTCTACTCTCTTTCTCTTTTTTTTGGGTTGTGCAGGCAGTGTTCTAGGAGGTTCTAGAGGTTGCAGTCCTTTCTGGGCAACAAATTATTGCCAAGAAAGGGGTGATATGTCCCTCAAGGAACACTCAATCAATATTTTAATAAGGGAATGATGGGAGATGGAACTGTCTTTACCCTTCTAGGTTTCATGGGCACTATGCTCCAAAAGTTTTAACAAGAAATTTGGGATGTTGATAGCTAACCCGTGCCTCATATGACTCAATAATTTAAAGTGATAGGAATGCAAATAGGAAAAGTGTCCTTCACAAGTTAAATACCTGATTATAAAGGAGGCATATTTTGAATATGGATAAGGCAATGACACCCTTTTTCATCCTTGCTTTGAAACCTCCAAGGGTCCATCAGTTGGCAATGTGAATTTTTCCCTAGCAGAGACGGCATCCCTTCCTAAAGGAAAGTTTTCTCTAGCTACAGAAAGCCCAATTATCTCAGCAATCCGTTCCTCAGTAATGGCTACTATTAAACCCCATATTGTAGCCTCTCCCTCAGAAAGAGTTCTCAAAAATTCACCAGCAGCTTCCTCATCAAAGGAATCGAAACTCAAAAAGTAATTCAGCCATCCGCACATACTGAATGCCTAAACTATTTGAGGGTCTTTTGTTAAGGCTTCATGATTGTTGGTTCATGTCATACTAGCTGACCACCCATATTCACAACCGTTTCTGCTAAAACACTTGAATCTCAACCTCTTCTGAATATTTTGAAAAACACTTTTCTTTGCTCTACTTCTTTCTTTTCAGCTTCTTTACCTTTTTACTTTACCAAAAATGATATAAAAGACAATTGCATGCAATAATTTTTAGGAACTACTTAATTAAGCAGTTAACTTGCTAATCAGGGGAAAACACACATTCATTTGGTGGAAAGTACGATAAAAACTGTCTATACTAGACATGGCAATGGAAAAAGGAAAGAATTTGAAACAGATTATCCCCGCCCCCTACTTAAGATTTGACATGTGTCCACACATGTGCAAAAGGATAGGTGGGGAACTGATAGTAATGACTGATAGACATATTGTAATAAATGAATAAATAAAATAAATGAATGATGTGACAAATAAAAAAAATATCATGTACCTTGTAATTAATGCTTGTGGATGTTGGGAGATATCACAGCACAACTAGAAATGACTGCTTGAAAAGAAACCATAAATGAAGGTGGTACGGCAGGTGGATGACATGGATGGGTGACATAGAAAAGAAAAATGGAATGAGTGAATGATGGTGATGGATGGTGATGGAGAAAGTGGCTTTCATAAAAGGAAAACCTTTATTATGGATGTAAAACATAATTTTAAAGAGATGTTGCAAGATGAAGACCGAAGCCTTTTGCTACATGAAGATCACTGGCCGTAGGGGAAACAAACTGCTTCATAAATTCTTCTGTTGAAGCCGACTTATGGTACAACCGAAGATGGTGTTCATTAACCAGCAGCTTGAAGCAGACATGATCTATCGTGGCCAACTGAACTGAACAATTATCAAATACATTTTGTATTTCATACAGACCAAGCCATCGTGTTGTAAGTTTACCTTGATTTTCTCTATACTTGGAGTCATAGAGCAGCGCCTAATCTCCGGCAGAGAATTTTTTTGTTTTGATATGGTGATCATTCCATTTCTTTCTTTGTTGTTGTAATACTTCAGTATGCTACAGGACAGCTTTTTGCATATCATCTAATGCATTCAATTGGAGGAGACATTCCTTTTGAGCTTCAGAAAGATCAATGTTTAACTCAAGAGCAGTACTCAAGGTCTTATGTTCAAACTCAATTGGCAACATGACATTTTTCCCATAAAGTAATTCAAAAGGGGTAAACCCTGTAGTTGTTTTCCATGTTGTTCTATAGGCCCAGACTACTTTTGGGAGATGACTGCTCCAATCTTTCTTGTGTAACTGTACTGTTTTTGTAAGGATGGCCTCCAATTCTCTATTGGTAGCCTCTACTTGACCATTAGCTTGAGGGTGATAGGGGCTTGACTTTATATGCCTAATTTTATAATCATTCATCAACACAGTGATTAATATTGATGTAAACTGAGCTCCTTGATCAATAACAAGTTCCCTTGGAACTTCGAATCTAGTAAAAATTTGCTCATACAGGAATTCAGCAACTTTATTGTCATGGGCATGTGTCATTGCCTTCACTTCCACCCATTTGGTTACATAATTAGTGCAAACCAAAATGTATGACTTTCCATTGGATGGAGGATCAATAGTCCCAACAAAATCCATACCCCACTTGTCAAAGGGGGTGACTACCACTTGAGGATGCAGAGGCATTTCATCAGACTTTGTTGGTCGCCCCATTCATTGACATCTGTCACATTTTCTGGTATAAGCTACAGGGTCCTTGTGTTAAGAACTTTCATGGATGTTCTCTTTGATGCAAAGTTCCAACCACATGGTTCATCATGACAAGCATGCAAAATGTCATAGGTCTCATCTTCCCTAACACACCTTCTCATGACTTGATCAGGTCTTGTATAGAATAAACAGTCTACTATCCAAGAAAAGTTAAAAACTCTTCTCAATCAATAACTTTTTTTCCTTTGGTGAGAAGTGAGCTGGTATCTTGTTAGTTGCTAAGTAATTCGCAATATCTGCATACCATGGAGTTCTAGCAGTGATAGAAAATAGATGTTCATCAAGAAATCTATCATCAATTACCTCAAGGGTGGCAGGTGTAGTTGTTTGAAGTCTTGATAAGAAATCAGCTACCACATTAGCTCGGTCTGGCTTATCAATAACTGTGATATCAAATTCCTGCAACAACAGGAGCCATCTTGCTAACCTACTAGATATGGCAGGCTTATTCATGAGGTATCTTATTGCTGCATGGTCTGTATGAACAAATATTTGGTAACCAATGACATAATTCCAAAACTTGTTTAGGGCATACACAACTGCTAGTAATTATTTCTCTGTGACAGTATAGTTTAACTCAAGGCCTTGAAGGTTTTTTCTAATGAAATATATGGCATGCTCTATGGAATTACCTTTCTGACCTAAAACTGCCCCTATGGCATAATCAGAAGCATCTGTGTGTATATGAAAGGGAAAACTCCACTTAGGTCCTTGAAGAATAGGTGTCTCAGTAAGTAATTTCTTAAGTTGTAGGAAAGATTTGTCACAGGCCTCTGTCTAGTGAAATTCAGAATACTTAGTCAATAAGGCATACAATGGATTGGCTATTTTGTTGAAATATTTGATGAATCTTCTATAATATCCAACATGTCCTGAGAAGCTTCTAACATCTTTTTGTTTCATAGGTGCTGGCAAAGTCAAAATAACTTGAATTTTTGTAGGATCAACTTGAATTCTAGCTTGAGAGATATGATGGCCTAAAACAATGCCTTCTTGCATCATCATGAAACACTTCTCACTATTCAAAGACAAATTATGCTCCTTACATCTTTTCAATACTTTCTCTAAATTTGCTAATGCTTCTTCATAAGTAACTCCATAAGTGGTGAAGTCATCCATGTAAATCTCCATAGAATCATGAGAAATGTCAGCAAAAATACTAGTTACTGCTCTTTGAAATGTGGCGGGAGCATTACACAGGCCAAAAGGTAGGACAAAGTAAGCAAAAGTTGTTTTATCTTGATCACCAGGGGAAATTTTAATTTGATTGTACCCACTATATCCATCCAAGAAAGAGAAATAATTTTTACCAAATAAGGAGTCCAACACTTGATCGACAAATGGCAATGGAAAGTGATCCTTTTTAGTTGCAGTATTTAGCTCCCTGTAGTCTACACAAACTCTCCATTTTCCATTTTTTTTAGGAACAATTACCAGTGGAGATACCCATTGACTCTTTGAAATAGGGTAGATGAAACCAGCATCAAACAATTTTTGGAGCTTATTTTTAACTATTTCCCTGAGTGCTAGGTTTATCCTTCTTTGAGGCTGCCTAACAGGTCAACAATCTTCCTTAATGTAGATCCTATGAGTACAAAGCTGAGGATCTATTCCCTTCATATCCCCATAGTCCCATGCAAAAGTGTTGTGTTGATCTTGCAGCATTATGACTAGGGAAGTTTGTTGAGCTTGAGGCAGCCTATTATTGATATTCAGATAGTGGTCTAGGGACAGCTCAATTTGGTTGGTAAGATCATTGATGGAGTCTATTGAAAAAGGTGGTGTCTATATTTCTTGAGGAATCAAATGCTGATAAACTACAGGGATTTTAAATGGAAGGCTCTCAGGGCTAAGTTGCTGCAGGAAAGATTGTTGAGGACAGTTATCGGGTACGGATGGGTTACTCATATCAGAATTGGATTGCAAAATTTGGAAAAGTAGGTCATCCTCACTCTGAAGTTGGGAAAATGGATTAGTTTGCAGCATCATCAACTAGGCCAATGAGTTGACATCTTCAATTTTCTCTCCTAAGTCTAGCCAAATTGGTTTAGACAAGTCTGGTTGAGGATGGGCAGGCAGGTATAGAGCCAATTTCTTCGTTGACTGGCCATCAGAGATTGTCATGTCTCTAGAACAAAATCCTATAAAGGCATCAGTTGTGGCTAACCATGGTTTACCTAGGATGATAGGATATCCCCCCAAAGTTGCCTTAGTGGACAATATGGTGAAATGTAAGGGGTATTCCCATGATTCAAGATTGACAATTATATCTTCCACCAGGCTGTCAGGTGTTACAGTGGAACTGTCAGCAAGTTGTAGGATGATGGGTGTAGACCTAATGGTTAGGATATTCAAATACTCCATAGTATGCTTGGTCATTACATTGATGGCTACACCTAGGTCAATCAAAACATTCTTTACCAGCTGGCCATTAATATTTATTTGTACCACTGGACTTCTAGGGTCAGCATATTTTGGCATAACTACCTTTCCTAACATAATATTTGCTAATTTTCCAAGAACATTGATAGTTTGGGGATCTTTTTTCTTTCTTCCAGGTTTCTTCAAACAGGCCTCCTTAATGACTTTTCCATAAATTCGGACATCTTTTATGGCTTGAAAGAGGGGAATCTGGATGTGTACATTCTTTAGCTGATCCAAAATATCAAAGGTAGGCTCTTCCATGGACTTGGGTGTAGTGACTTACAATCTCTGAGGAAAAGGTGGTTTGGCTTGATGCTACAGGACGATCTCGTTAGAAATAGTATCTGGCATAGGTATATTGGCTGTAGGATCAACAGGTTGTTCAGAGAAAAAGTCTAGAATCTCAGTAATTACTGGAGGCTGTGGAGTAGGGAGTGTGGTGCAAGAAATTAGATGGATATCATTGATATGTAATGCATAAGCTGGATAATGTTTAGCTTCTGCAAAATACGTAGGCCATTGTTGCTACTGCTTATTATTAGGATTTGGTAATGACTGAGTAGGCATAGGCATTTGTTTTGGAGGGCTAGTATTTGCAGGAGATGCTGCAGGAGGTGGTATAAGAGTTGGAGGTTGTGGCTACAAGAATCCAGGGGATTGGATCTTCCATTGCTGAGAGCTTCTCCACTGAGGATTATGTTGCTAGTTACCTTGGGGTGGTGTCCATTGTCCCTGTGGTTGCTTCCAACCTCCTTGAGGAGATTATCATTGTGATTGAGAGGTATTCTAAGGTGGTGAGGGGCCATATGTAGGTTGTCATTGGTTATTAAAATTAGAGTAAGGATTACCAAAATTCAAAGGGTCTTGAGGCATACCTTATCTTTGAGCCCATGGGCACCTTTGTGCAACATAGAATACTTGGTCATCATCACCCTCAACTGGCCTAAAGTCAGTAGCTAATTTCTTAGCCTCCATATTAGCCACAATCTTACATCTATAGTCACGCTTCTTTTATCGGCAATGTGGATAGAATTCGGCCAAGATTGCTTCAGCTTCCTCATGTTTCTTCCATGCTTGCATAGCATCCAACTGTGTAGCCATATTGTTGATGATATCCTGCTTGAAATCAGATAGAAAATTTAAAATCTTCATCTGTGAAACTTCATTAGTAGAGGATTTTCCCACTGTAGCCTGATGACCTCACCCCTTTTTGACATTTTCCCGAGAGTAGTTGCAACATATGGACTTAATATCATCCCTAGGAACTTGGGTTATATCTCCTCCTCCCATCAGATCTAGAGCATCAATACAGGAATCATTGATTCCCGTTAGAAAAAGTAATTTATGAGATTCTTCATTGAGAGTATGGTCTAAATTCTTCTTCAGGGAAAACAAGAACCATGAGATATAGTCTTCCAAGCTTTCGTCCTCCTTCTGTTGAATTCAAAATATATCATCACCTTTACTACCACTCTTACAATATTCATTGTATTTCCCCATAAATTTTGTTTGCATGACTGCCCAACTATCGACAACATCTCTTCCCAAACCCATAAACCATCTAAGAGCTCCCTCCTTCAAGGTAGTAGGAAACAACTTTAGCTTGTGATAATCCGAAGTGTAATCATAGCTATGACAAAGGATGTCAAATTTAAACAAGAAAGTATTCGGGTCCTCTATAACTAGCCCATAGAACTTGGGAAGTAATGAAGAAGGAATATTTTTGAGGTTAGTATTATCTTGCTGGTCGATGATAGGGAATTCAAAAGCAGGAGGTAGGCTAGGTGGATTTTGTGCCATATTTTCCTGATAGACTATCAGAGTAAATGGATTTTCTTGAGGTTCCTCGTCAGATAGGGCAAAGGGAAATTCAGCAAGAAGGTCTTCAACAACAGCAAATGGATTGATATCTTGGTCACCCCATTCCTTAAATAGATTGTAAGCTAGTTCAAAATCATTGTCGGTGAATAGAGGGTTGGGTAGGAATCTTCCTAGAGTGTCTTTTCTTCTATGCATGTAACGGACTTAACTGAAATGAAAGATTTTTAAAATTCTTGAATACGAAAACTACTACTAAAAGAAATGGTTAGGACAGGTTCTCAGCTTGACACCATCCCTGACAATGATGCCAAAAATGGTTGTCACCCACAAAAGGATATAAAAGTCACAAAAAATCCTAACCTGGGAATTGGACATTCCAATAGGTGACTAACATCTTCTCATGGTCATTCATTTACTTGTCAAACTAGGGAACATATACTTGAAGTGGAGTTGCACTGTATGTGCACTAAGAACCGATTTTAGCCACAACCTACTAGAAATAAATGCTTGAAAGGAATTTTAACTTTGATGCAGGAATGTGAGGCAAAGTATTATTAATTTAAGTATCACTTAACTAAATCAGGAATCGTAATAACCATTACTGGGAAACACACCATGAACTGGCCTTATGTTGCAGGAACAGACACATGGATGGATTCCTTATGCTACAGGAACAATATAAGACTGAGCTTGCATTAAAACTTACTGGAATGAAATTCTAATAGATAAACAACAAGAAGTAAACAGCTAATTACATATATTCACTAAGTGGGCCCCCTTAGCAAGCATCAACCAATTTAAACAAGAGTTGAACTCAAAACTTCATCATCTTTTTATTCATGAACTCGAAATCATATACATGGTTTTTCTACTTGTAAGAAAACTTAACACAAAGCTCTGCTTTTCATTATATCAGTAATCTCAATACACTCTGTTCTATCTCTATTCTCTAGTCTAGTCTCTTCTCTATCATCTCATTCACTCTCACAAGAGGAACATTTATTTAAAGAGAAATAGCTAACTAACTAACTAACAGAGAAAGATGTGGATATAAATACCCCCTAAGGCTGAGGAACATATTTCATAAATGCAAGTTTATCTGCTCAACAAATTCAGAGGGAATCTAGAACTCCACTCTTCCTAGATTGATGATCAATTCGGTTTCTTCCCAATGACCCGGACAAAGAATCTTCGCTTGAAATGACTCCTTCGATGGTGTGCTGGAAATGGCTTTTTCTATAAGGCCGTGTTTTGTTGTGCATTGACCCATTCATACCAGCTTTAACAACCTGTAGAACACATGGCAATAGAGGCAAAAGAAGGCATGCACACATAATAACACGATACTCATCATTGATCACATGCATCAAATTCATCTTACTTATCCAAAAACTACATATATCGTATCAGTCAATTGAAAGGTCAAAACAAGGTAATGAACATAGACATACTAAGATATTTAGGCTGCAAGAATATAGGAATTCTTGTCATAGAATACTACCCATTAACATGAAAAGTTTATAACCACAGAGTTTAAAACATTCATAAAAGAGAGCAAGGGCTTTTAAAACTATAACATGATATCCAAATTATAAACATATTCTGGGCTCATCATCAGCTTTGCTACAGGGGAAAATATTTCTGCATAATCAATTCCCTCAATCTGTTAAAATCCCTTTGCAACCAACCTTTCCTTATATTTTTCAACACTGTCATCTAGACCGGTCTTCTTCTTAAATACCCATTTACAGCCAACGGGCTTTCGCCCTTCAGGCAAAGGTACCAAATCTGAGGTTTCATTTTTCTTGAATGATTCCATTTCTTCATTCATGGCTTCCAACTAGGAATTTGAATCAGACATGCTAATAACTTCTTTCACAATGCTAGTAATCAAAGCATAGGCATAGTTCGAATCTAACATAGAGAAACCATACCTATCAAGTTGTATTTTTTCATGTGTAGACCTTCTTACTAGCTGAGGTTGTGGTTCTTCATCTTCAGAACTCTCAGAGCTACTTAAACTCTCCTCAATCTTAGGTACACCATGTAGTTCCTCTTTTTTTGGTGTTTGAGGAATTTCAACTACATCATTCTTGTTTTCTCATTGATCTGTCTCTAACTCTGGATCAGCTACTGAGGGTTTTAGCTCATGAAACATTACACTTCTATTGTACATAACCTTCTCAGTATCAGGATTCTAAAGCTTTTATCCCTTCACATCGACACCATAGCTAATGAATATACATTTAATAGCCTTGTTCTCCAAATTTGATCTTTTCTCATTTGGCACATATACATATGCCTCACAACCAAATAAATGAATATGTCTCAAAGAGGGATTCTTACTAGACCAAGCTTCTAAAGGTGTCTTGTCTACAAGAGTAGAACAAGGTGAATTATTTACCAGGTAACATGTTGTAGCCACAACCTCAACCCAAAACTTCTGCTCTAGACCAACACTACTCAACATACTTCTCGCTCTCTCCATTAACATTTTGTTCAACCTTTTAGAAACTCCATTTTGTTGTGGAGTATAAGGTGTATTTTTATGCATTTTAATCCCTTGGTCTTTGCAGTAATTTTCTAAATCTGTAGAACAAAACTCACTGGCATTATTCATCCTCAAGCATTTAATTTTCCTTCTAGTCTGATTTTCTACCAAAGTTTTGAATTCTTTAAACCGACTGAACACTTC
Organism: Sequoiadendron giganteum; assembly: GCA_007115665.2. Taxonomy (NCBI): domain Eukaryota; kingdom Viridiplantae; phylum Streptophyta; class Pinopsida; order Cupressales; family Cupressaceae; genus Sequoiadendron; species Sequoiadendron giganteum. The sequence continues at coordinate 258,198,204 of CM021106.1, read as the reverse complement.
TAATTTACTCTTAAGAAAGTATATAAATTCCATTCTCGAATAGTCATCAATAAAAGAAATATAATATCTAGACTTCGATAATGAAGGAACATTAACTGGACCAAACACATTAGAATGAACATAATCTAGTACAACAGAAGATTTATGAGGAATCGAATAAAATGAAATACGGTGTTGCTTTCCATATATGCAATATTCACAAAAATCAAACTCAAGGTTACAATCAACAAGCCCTTCAACAAGATTTTTATCTATCAAGGTTTTTAAACCTTTTTCACCTATGTGACCGAGTCTATGATGCCACAACATGGCATTCTCTGGTGGGAGTTTCACCTCAAAGGAATTTTCACCCAGAGAAGCATCTTCTTCCTTCTCTACAGGAACAACTTTTCTTGACTTTACAAAGGTGTTGTTACATTGAACAAGACATGCATCTAGCTTATACAGGGTGCAAGTACATACACCCTTAGCCAACACCATAACGCCTCTAGCCATCTTACATACTTTACCCGAGAAAGAAACTTCCACACCAGCATCATTAAGCTTACTAACAAAAAGTAATTTAATAGCCAAACCTAGTATGTGTAGTACATCACCAATCCCTTTGATTCTTCCTTCAGGGAATTGTATTTTACTCTTCCATAGCCAACAATCTCCAATGTTGAATCACTTGCTAGGTACACCTTTCCGCCATCATACATTTCATACTTAGTGAACCATTCTTTGTGAGACGTCATGTGGAAAGATGCACCTGAGTCAATTGGCCAGACATCATCTGATGCTTGAGTTTCCAAGGCTGCAATGAAGGTATTTGCATCACTTTGAGAAGAGTCATTGTCTAAAGAGTTACTCTTCTTCTTCTTCTCCTTACAATCCTTTTGGATATGGCTAGGCTGCCCACAATTCTAGCATTTCACCTTGGACTTTTTACTAGGAGAATTTGATCTCCCTCTAGATTTAGATTTAGACTTCTTGTCCTTCTTCTTTCCTTTCTCCTTTGATCCACCTCGAACAACAAGGGCCTCTTTGGCCATCTCTGAAGACTTCCTCTGCATCTCTTCAAACAATAGTGAGGCAACAACGTCTTCCATCTTGAAATTAGTGGTCGTACTTCCAATAGACATTACAAGATGATCCCAAGTGTCAGGTAACGAACATAATAGGAGCATGCAATGATCCTCTTCCTCTATGTTCACACCCACATACGTTAACTAAGAAACACTCATATTAAATGAGTTTAGATGGTCTACAACAGATGCACCTTCTTCAATCTTCAAGGAATACAAATTCTTCCTCAGGAATAACTTATTTACCAGAGACTTTCCCTGATAAATATCACCAAGATTCTTCCATAATGAAGCTGCAGACTTCTCCTCATGGACATTCAAGAGTACAAAATTTTCTAGACTAAGTCTTATCAAGCCTCTAGCTTTTCTATCTCAAGATCCCAATCTTCTTGTTTCATACCTTGTTGCATAGTTCCAGACATAGCAACCCAAAGGTCTATATCCACAAGCAAGTCTTCCATTTTGAGTTTCGACAACTCAAAGTTTCTGCCATTAAATTTTTCAATCTCTACTCTACCTGATGTACTCGCCATCTCAAACAGAACTAGGTTCTAACTTTGCAAGACTCCCACTGAAACAATATTATCATAAAAAAATAGCCTTACTAACAAGGATAACACAACTAGCCAGGCTCTGATACCACTTAAAAGGAAAAGTAGAGGGTGCAAAAATGCTTTCCTAATGCTAAAACCATAGAGGAGTAGTGCAAATACTAGTTTTAAAACTTTAAAACACTTAAGATGAATACATACAAGAGAGAAAGAGTAACATAAAATAAAAATCACAAAGATAACACTAGATTTACATGGGAAAACCCTTACGAGAAAAAAAACCCACCAGACCAAGAGCAATCACTTTGTATAACAGTAAAAGCTTACATACAAAGTTAATAGACTTCTCTCTCTCTGATCATCAACTCACAACAATAGACTTCTGTTTGACTACTCTAACTGTTACAATGCTTCTTAGCATACAATGAAAAAAACACTTCTATTAACCATCACCTTAGTGATTATATTTATGTATTCGACTGTTACAAGTATTTCATACATTATTCTGCCAACCAACCAATTAGGTGCCATTATTATGCACCTTCCTTCTGATAGATGAATCTAATCGCTTCTCACCAACCCACCCTGCAATCACCCATCCGGTCATCTAGGCATTAATTCCCTTTGCCATAATCGGATCCTATCACCTACCGAATCAAGCCTTGTAGTTAATTTTTTCACGCTTCAAACTTCAGACAATCAATCATTGATTATTTTTCATGTGTCACCTCTCCATTCATTCACCACTTCCAGTCAAGTTAGACTAGTCAAACAATGTCCACTAGCTCTTTATCACACCACCGCCCCAAGCCAAAGAGGCTACCACAGTATGGCAGTGTCACCGTGACAATGATCCAATGTTGAAAGACCCTTGCGTAACCATTGGTCTCTTTGAACACCCTTGCGGTACCGAGGTAGACAATTGTCTACCAGGCTGTCACCGATCACCACATCACCGCCGAGCACTGTGAAGCCTTTCGCGGTAAGGCAGTAACCGATAGAGTTGACCGTCAAACACACCGGACTACTCCACCCCAACTGGTAGACCTCTATAGTAAGGAGGTAAGTGTCATCTTTGACAACCAAAGCTTACTGCGCCACCACAACATGGCCAAAGGTCCATCACAGTGTGGCGGTAAACGATCTTCGCTGACTAGCTTCATTCACTATGACCACCATGCCTCCTTCGAGCAACCTCCATGGTAGGGAGGTAAACCTTCAAATTGATTGCATAGTCAACCGCGCTACCACCAACTAAGGATAGAGACCCCATGGTATGGCGGTAACATCGCCCAACCACGGACAGAGCAACAATGGGCCCGCAGTAAGGCAGTAAACCACCATACCATGCCTCTAAGAAGAACTCCTAGAGGTAAAGAGGTAAATTCTAGAAATGGCTACAAAATGCCAAGTCTTTAATAGAGGTTCAAGCCAGAAGTTGAGGAACCTATTCCCAAAAAAAGTATCCTACTGCATAATATGCATAGTGGGTTGGTGAAAGACCTATTGCAGGGTATGAATGCCCTTTTTGTCAAATCTGAGCACTTTAAGCCAAGTCAATTTAGCCAAAGGCTTACCATTATGCTCAAGAAGAGGAGACCACCAAATATTCAGTTGATTTAGTGAGAGCCCATCACAAAATCCAGCACCGGCCCATCAGAGCCAAGGTTTAATAGCCTCCTAGGCATGCCAAATGATTTTGGCCATAAAATTTCCAACAATTTCAACATGCTCCTTCATAACTAGGAGGGTTTGAAAGCCTATCCCTTTCCAGACGGGTCTGCGAATAGGAAATCTAGAATGATTACAATGCCTAAGAAGAATCTTCCAGGCTTCATCACCAGTGAGGGCTTAGATATTCCACTTGACACAAAGAGCAGTCCCTTTCCATTGAGCGAAGAGCAACCCAAGTCTTGCAGAATCTTTGGGGAGGCAATAGAACTCCCATGCAACATGATGGAAACCCTTGTGGGTTTTAGAGGAGGCCCATAGAAAATCTCAGAGCAATTTTTTGAGCCTGTCATAAGTAGCTTTAGAAAGAGGAGTAATAAACATGAGTGGCCGCCAAAACTTTAGAGCACACCTAGAATTTTTCAGCCAGAGAAAGAGGCTTGGTAATCTAGTAAGCAAGCTTCTGCTCGACCCTTGAGAGCACAGCTTGCCAAAACTCCCTAGGAGAGTCCTAGAAATCAAAAGGGATGCCCAGGAAATGAAATATCTCTCCCTAGCCAATCCACTTCCAATTAAAATTTTGAAGCCATACAGGAGTGGGTAGAACAAATTTCCTATAACCTAATGTCTTGTGCCATTGGATGGAAGAGCTAGAGGCCAAACAAAAAGTGTTGAGACAATCAAGGGAAGCAGTAATCGATTCTTCTTCCTCCAAGAGAGTGAGAGAAGAATCATTCACAAAGTGGCCATTAACAAGTTGTGCCTGAGAATTAGGGACAAAAATCCCTTTGAAGCACTGCTAAGAAACCACATGGGCTAGAAGGTAGACAAAGTCATCAGCCGCAAGCACATACAATGAGGGGGCAAGAGGAAACCCTTGCCGGATTGAGTGAAAAAGGCCAAAAGTAGAAGATTGCTGACCATTAATGGTGATGCAAGCTGAGGTATCAACAAAAAACATATGAATAGGCTGAATGAAATTGGGCCCAAACCCTAAAGCTTGCAACATCGCAAGAATGAAAGGCCATTCAATGCGGTCATAGGATTTGGAAAAATCAATTTTGATGAACACTGCTTTTTGGTTTGAGCATCGGGCCCATTCCATACCTTCCCAAACAAAAATAATATTATCCAGAATGAACCTGGATTTTGATGAATCCAATTTTCTCTGGGCCAACAATCTAAAGCAAGAGATGGAAATTTTTGAGAGCTAGAGCCTTGGCAATGATTTTTTAGGAGACATTAAGAAGCGTGATGGGCCTCCAATTGTAGATGTCTTCTAGATCCCCAGGCTTAGGTATGAACTTTATATTGCCTTTGTTTATTAGATTGTCTAGAGAGTCGGTATGAAAATCCTTAAGGTAAACATGATGTAGATCATGCCCAACATAGTCCCAAAGGGCTTTGTAGAATTCACAAGCAAAGCATTCAATCTTAGGGGCCTTAAGATCATCAATTGTCAACCATAGAAAAATAGCTTCCTTAAGATCATCAATTGTCAATAATTGATCACAAAAAAAAAAATGGGCTAAAGAAATCCTATGTGGCACAACAACAAGGCAGTCTTGAAGGGCTTGCTATTGCAAAAGCATGGAATCCTGTGTAGTGAAAACCTACTCATAATGGCGCACAAAGGCCTGAAGAATGTCAGGGAGCTCAAAGAGCACCTAGGTGCCATCCTTGATTTTTTTGATGCTTGGGGATGAGTGCCTAGCATGAAGTGCCAAAAAAAATTCTTTGGAGGCACGATCACTAATCTTAAGCCAATGCAACCGAGCTTTGATTTGTGCTCCTCTAGCAGCGTAATTATCAGCCACTTGCTTTTTGTGTCTTAAATCCACCACCCTGACCTGAAGTGATGGGGGAAAAGGGCTGGGCACCAAAGCCTCCATAGCTAAATGTAGGTCAATAGTCGTCGCTTCATAAGATCATCGATGAAAAATGGCTAGCTGACACCCATAAATGCACAAGAATTGAGCTGTGCGAATGATGGCATCATTCCACCAAGTAATCTAGCATATTTGGCTAGTTGGTCTGCACTCCAAATTCCACACGCGATGAATGTAGGCCAGAGTGGGCTTGTGGTAGAGCAAAGACATGTTCAAAAATAATTGAGTTTTACACGTGCGAGGTTGACAAGATTCCCATTCAATATGAAAAGAAACTGGGAAGTGATTAGACAGAGTCACATCCACTAACGGCTTCATTGGCAAGGCAAAGCTGGCAAAAGAAAAAAAATATATTGAGCTGAGATCATGGCATGATCAAGGTGCTTAAATACTCTGTCAAAACCAGCCCTGTAATTACACCAAGTGTTTTAGAGGGAATGAGAATGGCAGTGGCCAATATTGGGATGAAAAAGTCCCAATTTATTACACATGTAAAACCACACCTCCCATTTTCCAGCAACCCAATAGAAGTGCAAGGCGCCATTGTTTTCATACGCCACCTTGACCATATTAAAATCCCCATAGAGTAGCTAGGTGGCAGCTGGTAAAGAATCAACAATCTAGTGCCAAAGCAAAGAGAACTCGAAAACATCATTAGAGGCATAAAAATTCATAATCCCAAAGGAATGATTATCAATGTTAAGGAGAATCTAGACAATCCGTTGAGAAGGATCAGTCCCATGATCCACAACATAAGAATACAAATGCGGGGACAAAAGAGTGACAACTCTACTACGCCTAGCTTCATGCAAAGTGCAAAATATAGTACTGGCTAGCCAAATAGAATGCCAAGCCGAAGCAAGCAAGAACCCATAAATTTTAACTTCTTGGAGACAAATCACTTCAATACCATAATACTTCTGCAAAGTATCTCTAACAGAATAGTTTCTCGAGAGGTCTATTAGATCTTGAGCATTCCATGAGAGGAAATTCATGGATGAAACTGTTCCATATTTTTGGAAACCAGTTCCTCCTCAACCAGGGAAGAGAAACTATTCTTCAAGAAATCTTGTGGAACTCAACCAAGCTAAAAAGGGGGTGAAAACCTCCACTTTTCTAGCATATATTCTCCTTCTTCAAGTGGTGGAGACAAACTGAGAGATTGCCTTTGAGCTCCCTACATGGGAGGGGTACTCGACTGAGTATACATAGCAGCCATAGGTTTAGGTGTCGCCTTTGAGCTAGGCTACATAAAAACATTAGCAGCTCTAGAAGGAGCATATGTTCCCTTCTCTAAAGGGTTTGAAACAAATTTTGGTGGTTCAGAGGCCTTGGGGGCCAACCCAGAACTAGTTGAATTATTCTTTCAGTTTGTAACCATGGCCCACTTTGATTTGGCCTTAGCAAAAGGCTTTGTCTGATGAGGCTTTTCAATATCTCGTGATAGGGATGGTGTACGAGGTACTACCAAAGGGTAGTCCTTGATCTTGTGGTCAGCTGACTGGCACTGATAGTATGTGTTAGGAAGATTGAAATACATGAATTTCTGGGTGTGCCTAATAGCTCCTATTTGAATATCCACATATTCTTTCAAATCCTTAGATAGCTCCACCTCCACACAGACCCACTTCTGGGGCTGGATCTTGAACAACCTATCTGGTTCTATATAAACAACCCTTGTCAGAGAGGAAGCAATGTGATTCAGAAAGGTCACACAAGGCAAAGGCAGACGAGGGAACTCAATCCAAACTAGAACCCGCATTTTGGTGTCGTTTGAGACAAAAAAATCTTAGGTCCATGCTTGGAAAACTAGCAAGGATGACCTAACATACCAAGGACCATGGCCTAAAATACCCTAGACATGATTGACTTTGGTGAAGCGGAACATAAAAAAAGCCTTGGTCAAGTTTTGGACCATGTCAAGGTGGACCCCATGAGGGACCCGAGCCTTGCTGACCCATTCTTTCAACACACTTTCGAGGGGATTCCTCCCAACAAAATAACCCACAAGGTTGTGTTGTTCAAGCCATTGGAAAGAAGAATCAAAATCTAGTAAAGGAAAAATCACATCAGCTAGGGAATCAGAATTGTTAACTCGTGAAAGACTTTCAGAACAAATTTTTGAGGACATTTGTTCGAAGGAGGAGCCATTGAGCTACACCAAAAAATCGTTAACACCAACATGAATTTATGGGTTAGAGCCAATTGAAGGCATAATAAACCCCTAAAACCATAGTAAATGTGGTCATACTCAATGAGGGAGGATTTTCCCTGGACAGTAGGCACAGTATGATGCAAGAGGGGCCAGGGATGACCACAGAAAACAAAAAACCCTAGCAGAGTTCATACACCCCGAGAATCAATATTTCAATAGTATATACCTACAAAATTTTCTCTGTTAAAAATCAAAATATCAATATTTTTATTTTTAAAACAAAAATGTCAATATTTTTATTTTAAAAAGAAAATTAAATGTTTTTATTTTAAAACAAAAATAAATATTTCTATTTTAAAATAAAAAATATTACTTATTTGTTCATGGGGTAAAATGGTTCCTTGGACAATTATTTTTTACCTTAGTAGGCAACTTTGTCCAAAATCAGTGTTTTGATAGTCGATTTTATAGTTTTTGGGCCTTCTAAGCATGATGGCAGGGTTGAATTTGACCCAAAATTCTCTAAACTGATGGCTCCTTTTTGGTCTAGCAATGAAGCTCACGCTTCAAATTGTTGCAGAATTGGTTGCTGATGTCTGTTTCAGGTGAAATAAAGGGCAAATTTGAATGTCTCAGCTACTCTGGACTCAATGGTGAGCTTATAATCTCTCCAAGAAGCTTCAAGAAGACTTGTAACCAATAATTCAATGTATGACACCCCCCAAAAACTGATATTTTTTCACACTTTTCTGATTCTCTAGATCATCTTAGGATGCAAGAGAAGAGCATACTCAATTTTTGAAAAAAAAAACTCTACACTCTTAGATTTCCTAAAGGAATGTTAACCCGCAACTCAAATATGGCTTTGATACCATGTGATATTTGTTAACTAGCCTACCCAGGAATCTAATGACAAAGGAAATTCCTTTGTTATATTCAGCTTGATAATTGATATTACAAAGGAAACGCCTCTGTTATATATGCCACGGGGGGAGATAGATGCAACCATATTATGACAAGTGTTGTCATCCTATGAGGTGTGACAACTCAAGTAATTAAAGTCTCAACCACTTTATCCCTATGTAAAGTTAACCTAGTGTGAAGAGGACTTTAGTGGAGAAGTAGCTAAGAATGAACTAGTTAGATAAAGTACCCCTTTCACACTAGCATATTTCTAGATCTGAAACCTTGATTTGCAACCTGTAGAATTCTTCCAAGTATTTCCAATGCAAGGTGACAATTTTGAAAACTTTGAACACCTTGACAACTTTATCCAAACTTTCTCTTCAATGTGTTTTCAATCTAAACCTAAAAATCACACACTAAAGAGAGGGAAAAATGTTATTTTGTTACTGGATAGGGTTTTTCCTTGTTCAAACCCCATTTTGGTAATCAAAACTTGAAATGAAATGAAATACAAATGGATAATAATGAATGAAAAAAATGAGATGTTACAACTCATCAAAATCTAGAAATGAAGTGCTCCAAACATGTATGACATGACTCTAATGGATGTAGATCTTGAATCTTGCTTGGATAGGATATATCTTGAATGAAATACTAGCTTGAATCATAAAATCCTACATCACAATTATTAGCTCAAAAACAAACATGATGCATGAAGTCTTTGACATGATGCTTAATGCTCTAAAATGTTTGATAATTTTCTCTTGAAGACTCTTAAATGATCTTGTAAACACTTCAATGCTCTTGTGCACCCAAACTTGCTATTATGAATGCTCTCACAAATGTCTTAGGTGAAAATGAGTGAAAGGAATTTTATTTATACTTAATTATGCAATATTTCTCTAAATAACAACACTACAAGCTGACATTAGATCAAGGAGGATAAAATCTCACTAAAAATTTGAATTAATTTTAATTTTAGGCCACACAGGAATCATTCACCCAAGGTGGTGAATGAGTCCCATTAGGCATAATTTATGCCACCAAATTCAAAGATTTTTAGAAATGTGTAAAACTAGGATCAAGACCCAAAACCCTAGGTGGGACTCATACGCCCAAGGTGGCAAATGAGTTCTAGACCACCAAATTTGGGCCACACAATCTGAAAATACTTGAATTATAATTGGATGTTGGTTTATGTTAGGATTATCCTTGAAACAATGCATTAAATGAGGCTTTGAGATGTAAAATAAGGCCAATTAAAGCATAAAGAATCCCAATTATTAATGACAACCCTAGAAAAGTGTGAAAATGTGTTACAACACTTTACAACACTCCAAATAAGGTGTGGTTAAGTTTATTTAAGTCACTAGGGCCCAAGACCTAATGTGAGTGTGTTAATCACATTACAACACTAAATCAAGGCATCATTAAGCTAAATTTAACAAGGAGGGCCCAAACAAGTGTGAAAATTCTACCGATGACATTATTTGACACTACACCTAGTACTAAACAATGATGGTATGATAATAAATATAAACCTCAAATTTACAATGAATTTTTTTTATAATAAAAACTATAATTTAAAATGACTTTCTTACAAATGATTATATGAAAACCTACTCAAACTAATGAAGATTAAGTACCATATTTAGATAGAGGAATCGAAGTAATATTTACTCAAAAATGATGCTAACAATTCTTGCAAATGATTGTGACCTATATGATTACATATGAACAATATGGTATAGACGTATGAATGTACATATACAAAATGACCATTGTTCAACAAAAAATCCTTTGATACCCCCAAGACAAAGTGTCCAAATTTTATGATTTGATAGGTGATCTTTAGGTTTTTGAGCCTCCCAAAAGTTATGAAAGAATCTGTTTCAGCCTAAATTACTCTCAAAATTTAGCTACCTCTAGGATTTGGTAACCTTCACCCAACTTGAAACCCTTGAAGATCAGGCCATATATGTTAGATTTTGATAGAAAAAAAGCTAATTCAAACTTTCACTGACACCCTAGATTCAATTGTGAGTTTAGTGAAACATAAAATCACACACATAAAAATAATCAAGCCAAAATATGTCCCTTAGATTTGGGAAGGAGTCTATAGCACTAGATATCTAATACCATGTAGGAGTTGAATGTGAACTCTAAGCACCCCAAGATCAGCTGCGAAACAAAATATCTTTCACAAGAGATAAATGAAAATAATATCTTCCTATGATTAAGGATGTAATATTGATTGAATATGTAAATGTACATATCATTCCTTCATTATAAAGGAAGTTTTTGAGATACGATTAAATAAGATCATGATATGTGTTTTAATCTTGTATACTGAGACAACTACCTTAATATTATTAAAATGACTTAGGAAAAAATTATTAAATTCCATGATAAAAGAGAATAATATCACATGACACATTAAACCTTTAGAAATATTCTTTAGGACCTAAGTAAACTTAACATGTAAATAAGACCTACTAGCGAACTAGTTATGTAAAATACCTATTTACACGAAAATTTTGTGTCAAGACAAAGGTCTATTTTTGAATGGTTATATCTATTGGAAGACATTAGGTAATACCCCTTGGTTTATCAAAGCCAAAATTTGAAGTAATTTTTAAGCACCTCAACAAATTGGTCCATTATTGCCCAACTATATCATAAGTTTATTATTTTATTCATTATTTTGATACCCTTAATGCTTGGAATACAATCTAGTTTTAATGACTTGGGACCTAAAATTTTGAGCACCAACATAGTCTTATTATGAAACATTATGTTCTTACTCATCTAAATAGTACTCTATTTTTAATAATACAACACCATGGAACTAGTCCATATTTGTGCCATATTCTCTAACAATCTCCTTAACCAAACTACTTGGATATCTATGAAAGTGGTGTCTTTGTGCTTAGTATCTATAGTATAAAGGGATATAGTAGGTTATTTCTTGGAATTATAACAATATATCGTAGAACCAAATGTAAAATTATAACTAAAGTTAAACATCTTATAATGTATAGAACCTAACCAAACTAAATTGACATATCTAAACACTCTACTCTCCTTGGAATTCTAAAAATGAAGAGCATAGTTTTTTATGTTCCTCAAATGCACGTGATAAGCATTATAGTATCACTCCATTATGTCTCCTTATTTTCTAACTTGAACCTAGATACCAAGTTGTAGATTTTATCTTTTGTTAGGTAGTAATCAATTAGATTAGGAAAACAATCAATTATCTGTAAATATTTGGATGCACTTAAGTAAGCTCATCTAAAGTGGACAAAATAAGTCCAAATTCAATTGGTCCAGTAATGGTTTTGTAATCCTTCACACAAAATATCTAAATAATATCTTAAGAATACTTTTTTAAGGCATGAATATGCATTAAATGTTTTTTTTCTATACTTATAGACCAAGAAAATAATATGTTTGTCTCAAATTAAGCATCTCAAATTTTTAAATCATGGGTGATATAAACTATGTAATCAATATTAATTGTTGCTAATGTATATAATATCAACTACCTAGAGACCTAGGATAAGAATATTCATAGCTAGTTTCTTGGTATAAATATTGGGATTTGACTAATTCTTTACAATACATCTCTAGTCTAGATAGGAATAAAATATAGAATACAATATTGTTTATACCTTCGTATTACCATTAAATTCCTTCTCCAGTTTTGAAAAAAAGTCTTCTTTTGAAGATATATCAAATATTTGAGTTTGAGTGACATATCTTCTTCATTAATATAACTATTCAAAAATACAAATCTATCATACATGTAATAAACAATCAAACCCTATTGATAAACTAAAGAACGTATGAATCTAACAATATTTATCTATAGTATAAGAGAAAGAGTTATATTATAATCAATACCTTATTTTTTTTGTGTAACCTTTGTTTGTACCAATCTATTCTATGTATTTCAATACTACGATAATATTTTTAGTTAATTTTATACACCCACTTTGTACCAAAAAAAAATTCTTACCAAGGGTAGCTTCATGACTAAATCTCGTGTGGCATTTATTTCAATAGATTCTATATCACTTTATGTCAACTCAAACCATTCTTATTTTTCATAATCTTTGGAAAAATATTTATTGCTGATTGGTTTGCATGAGTTTAATCATCATGGTATGGTTCACCTTGACATATCATATTTTGAAACTTATTATACCGTGTAATATTTGGCAGATGATTCCTTTAAGTTATTATTTGATGTTTTTTTCTCACATTATAGGATTCATGTGCTATATCATCAACTATTTCTATTTGATCAACCATGAGAAGATAAAATAATTTTCATCTAGATCGATCATAGGTGTATTCAATTTTTCTAGATCGATCATAATGGATTTGTCCTTTTGAATAGTTGATTTTTAAAATTTTTTTCTCAAATATAAAATCTCCTCATCATCAATTTATTATAAATAGGATCATACAACCTTTATGATTTTTTTTAGTCATATCTAATTAAAATAATATCTAGGCTCTTATCATTTAATGTATGTTTATTTTCTTGTGGTATGTGTACATATGCAACAAATATAAATATATTCATATGAGGAACTAATGGCTTAATTGTAGGCCAAGCTTGTTTAGTATTCATTGTATGAACTAATTCCAGAAGAATCCTATTCAAAAAATTGACCATTATAGTGACTATTTCTACCTAAAAACTCTTTCTTGAGTTCTCTTCTTTCAACATAATCTTAATAATCTCAATCATGGTCCTATTCCTTGTTTCAACTACTCTATCTAAATTTTTACACTATCTTTGAATCTTATGCTGTCTCTAGAATTTTTTAAAATATTTTTTGTTTATACTCTTCCGCATTATTTTATCTTATTACTTTCATTTAGTGACCACTTTGTTTTTAATTAACTTATTAAATTCACCACATAAAATATTTATGTTTTCAATCAAGAAATGTATCCAAGTTTTAGATGAAAAATCATCAATAAAAGTGAGAATGTACTTAAAATTATTCAAATAAATAGTATCATGGGACTAGAGATATTAGTATAAAAATGTTAGGAACTTCTTAAGACCTTCTAAACAAACCAATTTGAAAAGCTTCTCTATGTTTTTCCCAAGATACTTTTGTTACACACTTTTTTCTTTTACTAATAAATAGAAATCTTTGAATCATATAAATTTTCTTAAGTAAATTCAAGCCACTATAACTAAGATTTCAATAACTATGGTGACATAGACTATCGTGCAATTTAGTCATTCTCAAGGATTGACACATCTTATTATTGTGTATTTTAGTCATTCTTAGGGATTGATCTCTTAAAGGAAAATAAAGAGGAAGCATTCCATCACATATCTTGTGGGGTTGTGAAATATTTACATTCTTATGTGATTTTTTTTTTATTATGCATTATCTTTATAAACAATTACTTGATAATTTTGTTTTATAATTTTTTCCAAGTGACTAGAAATTATTTTTTAGAGAAATTAAATCAATAAAGAGTTAAAAATATTGTTTATTATCTAATTAAATGGAAATAGGGTTCCACCTTTTGATAGATAGAACTTAGGACCTATTTCACACTTTAATCATTGGGAAACAAAGATCCCTCAACCAAGTAACTCAATTTAAGGAAGGACTAGTGGTTTCCTTTTGTGATTAGATGGTGGTTCACCATTAAAATGAAGTTTCAAAGGAGAAATGAAAACACTCATGCACAAAACCCTAAAAAATTAAAAGCATGAAATCAAACTAATAAATAGGAAGAAACAAAAAACTATTAGACTTAAGGGAACATTGAGAGGGGGGGTGAATCAGTGTTCAAAATTTTTTTAACTTCATCAATCAAAAAATTGAAACCATTTCAACATTGCATTAAAGAAAAGATGTATGCATTCAAAGTAATCATTCATGACACCATAACACACATATTTTTTGTGTGGAAACCATCTTAGGGGAAAAACCACAGTGGAGGTTAATCCACAATTTGAGTACTCAAATATAATTGTTTACAAAAGAGAATGCACTTACATTCAGGCACACTTCCTAGACCTCATTGCTCAAAAGAAGAGGCTCATTGCCATACAAAAGTTTATATTAAGACCATCTAAAGTTTGAAATGAGATGATAGCATCTATTTATGCCAAGTTATAGTTTTGGTGAAGCTCATATATTGAATTCTAGATTTGCAGACTAATTCTTCTCTTCACTCTACTCTACTTTGCTCTTCCCTTATCTTCTTTTTTCTCAACACCTAGACAAATTCACACTATTATTTTGCTAAATCTTGCACCACACACATATTCACATGTTGCAACACTTCTTCGCTATTAGAAAAACCTCGTGCACACTTGAAAAAGATAGAACTGATCTCATGTAAATATCCACTAACAAGGATTTACTCATTCATCAGTTAGCTTCATAAAATATTAAGTTACTTTCATCTTGTTAGTTAGATCCACCACTAATTCTTTATGCACATCCTCCAAAGTCTATATATGATTACTATATTCATTGGATCTGCCTTCTAGCATAGATAACCAACAAATTAGTGCACCAGATCTCCTAGATCATGTACCAGTGAGTGCGCATCAAAAAAATCCTTCACCAAGATATTAAAAACATGAAAAAACCTTCTTCAAAGATCCACAACCCAAAATATATGTCTGGTGAGGTGTTCAGACCGGATTTTATGCCTATAACCAAATGCCCTGTTCTTTACTATGTTTTTTTGGTAGAAACCAAAAATATACTGTAGACCGAATGTAAGACATAGGATGCCATTAAGGTTGCCTAGGTTTCCATCAATGACAAAACTTACATTCCATATGCCAAAAATCTCCCCCTTTTGCATTGATGGCAACACTTAGTGAAAAATAACTATGTCAGAATCATTATAGGTATACTACAAAAAAAATTCTACACTTTCTCCCCCTAATATTTATAAGGCATTTTTCATTGCATTCTCTCCCCCTTTGACATCAATGACAAAGCATGAAAACCATATGCAAAAAAGACAAAAAGTGAACAGTGACAAAATAGTGACAAAACATGTGTTCAAAATCCTTAAAGCTTCAAAACTTCAACACATATATGCCGACAATTCTCTTCCTTTGATCAAAACTTCAAAAACTTGAAAACAACTAACTACTATCTTTAGAAGATTATCTTATGGTTTTTCTTCACTTATGGAAGGAATTTCTTCCAAGCATCTATTGTGATTCCAATGATAATGATCAAACTATATTCTTGGAAGTCTTGTTAACAATTTTAGTTAAAGATTTAGGAATTGTAATTGCTTCTTCAATTTTCTCACCATTCCTCAATATTTCCACCATCTACTCCAACCTGCATTTGGTTAGATCCTTTACCTTCCAAAAAGTATCCACAAGAGTGTTATTGGAGAGTTGAATTTTTGTGTGTGTTGTATGTAGCTCCCAAATTATTTTCCTGATGGTGCCATCCGGATCCTGAGATATGTCAATTTTTTTCTAATGCCATTCAACTATGTTTCAATCTGGTCCAACTTCTCTTTGTAATTGCTGACTACATGGGGCCAATGGATGCAATAGTTGTAAATGCTAGTGGTTGATTTTATGCATTTCCTTAACTAATTCATTTTATTCTTCAGTTTGGAAAGAGATAGTTTGAATTGCTCCTTCAAGTGAGAAATAACTTCACCAGCTTCCTTTTCTTGAGCTTCATAATTCATTGTTTCTTTGTTGCACTCAGTCATTTCATTGAGCGAGATGTTTTGCAAGATTTCCAATATAATCTTACATTACTCAACATGAGAATTTATCACACTTAGAATCATGTCTTGATCATATGATGGTCTAATAGACCATAACTTAGCTATTTTTTGCATTCCACCTTCTCCTTGAATAAGTTGTAGTTTTTATTTTGTCAGATCTTTTTCTTCCTCACTACCTTTTTCTAGTTCAAATTCATTTTTCAATGGATCCTCAGTTTCTTCATCAGATTCTTCATCTGGAATATCCATAATTTATTTTTCTTTTCCTTTTCCCCTATTTCAAAGAAATTTGCTTTGTGGAGGACTATATTCAACAATTTCCTTTCCTCTTTTCTATCCTTTATCAATGCCACCAGAAGAGGAACCAACTTCAATTGATCTTACCAGAAGAGAAATATTTAATGAGCCACACTTTTCAAGCACATGCTTAAAGAAATTTTCAAATTCAAAATCCCATTCGACCATGCTCCTAGAATATGAATATATTTTTTTGCATACCAATTCGTTTGTCTTCCATACCACATTGTCAATTTTTGGCAAGCAATTCAAGAGATACGTTACTAAACATGTAATAAAAGTGCCAAACGTAAAAGGATAGCCTGTTTCCTTTGTCATTTGTACATTCTCCATGAACTGATCCTTTAACAACCCACATAGGTCAAAGTCCTAACCTTCAATTATCATCTTGTGATAAATATAGACTACGTCGACCTATATAGCTCCTTCTCAATTTATGCAGAATATTTTATATGTTATTCAATGCGCAACTTACTTTGTAACAAGATTCTTGATTATCACAATTATAAAGGCTCTCTCATTATTCCTATTAGGGTTTCGAACTCTTTGTTCTCGATAGATTTCTTCCTTGGTATACCTCTAACTTTGCAAAATCTAGTCAAATTCTCAATTACTTCCTTCGAGATAATGTAGGGTTTTTCCAAATTTAAAATATCATCATGTAATCCACTCAATATGAATCTCATGAATTCCACATTTTCGAAGTATGGAAACTCATTCCAAATATCTAAATTTCTATGTTTGGCTTCGCTCAATTGCTTCAATTCATCAAGAAATAAAAGGTTACTCATAGACCTAATCTTTGCACTTTTATACTTATCTAGAGATATTCACCCTTTGATTTGTTCCATTTTCTTTTAATATTTAGTGTTTGCAACTACACACCAAATTGTATGAATAATTCAAGAATTGTCGATGAATCAATTTCACTGCTTACAATTTTAGCTTGAATTTTATAGCTCCCACACTTGCAATAATTTTTTTTCCCTAAGTTTTTGGATACTCTATTTTCACAAAAAATGACTAAAAAATCTTCTACAAACATATGAATTGTCTAAATTCCTTTTGCGAAAGTTATCCAAAACTTGTGTACACCATAAATACACCTTCTTGACTGTTCTCTATGTTCCGGTACCATCCATAGATAGGGGAGGAAATATTTTCTTGAAAAACTCCCCCTAGGCGAATGGCTTGAAATCAATTACTAGAGGAATTACCAGAAGCAGGTTTCGACATGAAATTATTCCCAATAACATAATCATTCTTCCTTACCCATGTCTTTTTCATCTAATCTTTGATTTCATCCGTAGTCACTTTTTCTTTCCCTTTATCATTTTTCTCTATATTTATGCCTCTGTATACCAGACCTCTTTTGTCTATATTTTTGTTTCTACAAAATCTTGCAATGTGACCATACTTATTGCGGTTGTAGCACACAATGTTTTATTATCTATTCCACTAGTTTCTTCTTGATCTTCATTGATTATCAACATGCCCAAATTTCCCACATGTATAGCATTCAACATTTCTACATTCAATTGATTTGTGACCAAACTTTTTGCAATTGAAACACTAACCAAAGAATGATGAAACTATTGACTTCATATTGCTTCTACATTGAGCAGCTATATGACCAAACTTATTACAAGAAAAACAATATCCATTAAAATTTTGTGTGTTAGGTTGTCTTATTGGATACTTTCCATTTTTAATCTATCTAAAATTCTTTTTTCATGATCTGGAACTTTCTCCCATTTCATATCCAAGACCTCTTTTATCATTTCCACTCCTTTGTCCTTGAGTTAGCTCATCAAGCTTTGTTCAACTGATATTAAAATATTCTTTGTATTCATTTGCAATGAAAAGATCATTCCTAAGAGTAGTAATCAGTTTACCAAGTTCTTCTTCATTGTTTCTAATTCTTTGTAATTCACTTTCCAACTAAGTGAATTCCCCATTTATTATACTACATTCATCGGATTTCTCTTTCAGGGTCTAGGCAAGATTTTCTTCATTTTTCTTCCTTTCTTCAATCTCCTTAGTCATCTTCATCATCATAGATTTCATCTCAAGTTCTAGGTGTATATTGTCTCTACCAAGTTTTTCACATTCTTCAGTTATTTCCTTCAAGGTTTGATTCAAGTGAGCATCATCCATATTTTCGTTCTCCTTCTGTTGTATCTGATCACAAAGGTCCTTTCTCTTCTCCCTAGATTTAACAATCTGATCTTTCAATGATCGAATGAATTTCTCTACATATTTAAGATTCATTCTCAATTCATTAAATTTTTCTTTAGATTGATCAAGATCATCAAGTGCCACCATAATTTATTGTTGAATACCATCAGAGTCCATTACATTCCAAGATTCACCTCAAGCTACTAAAATTATTAAGAGAAACTGCGCTCTAATACCAATTGTTGGACTCAAGGGAAAACTAAGAGGGGGGGTGAATCAGTGCTCAACAAATTTTAAACTTCATCAATCTAAAACTTGAAACAATTTCAACATTGCATTAAAGAAAAGATGTATGCATTCAAATTAATCATTCATGACACCATAACATAGATTTTTGCATGGAAACCATGTTAGAGGAAAAGCCATGATAGAGGTTAATCAACAATTTGAGTACTCAAATACAATTTTTTACAAAAGAGAATGCACTTGCATTTAGGCACAATGCCTACAGCTCACTGCTCAAAACAAGAGGCTCATTGCCATACAAAAGTTCAAATTAAGACCATCTAAAGTTTGAACTGAGATGATATCATCTATTTATGCCAAGTTACAGTTCTAGTGAATCTCGTAGATTGAATTCTAGATCTGCAGATTGATTCTACTCCTCGCTCTACTCTGCTATGCTCTTTTCTACTTTGCTCTGCCCTTATCTTCTTTTTGCTCAACACCTAGACAAATTCACACTATTATTCTGCTAAATCTCACACCACACACATATTCGCATGTTGCAACACTTCTTTTCTATTAGACACACCTCATGCACACTTCAAAAAGATAGAAACGATCTCATATAAATATCCGCTAACAAGGATTTACTCATTCATCAGTTAACTCCATAGAATATTAAGTTACTTTCATCTTGTTGGCTAGATCCACCACTAATTATTTATGTGCATCCTACAAAGTCATTTAAGACAAAGAGAGGACCTAAACAAACATAATCAAGCATGAAAAAAATTAATTAATTACTCCTTATACATTAGTGATTACTATATTCATCGGGTCGACCTTCTAACATAGATAACCAACAAATTAGTGCACCAGATCTCCTAGATCATGTACCAATGAGTGCACATCAAAAAAATCCTTCACCAAGATATTAAAAACATCAACAAAACTTCTTCACAAATCCTCAACCCAAAATATATGTCTGATGAGGTGTCCAGACTAGCTTTTATGCCTGTAGTCAGATGCCCTATTCTTTACTTTATTCTATTGGTAGAAACCAAAACTATAATGTAGAAAGAATGTAAGACTTAGGATTCCATTAAGGTTGTGTAGGTTTCCATCAATGACAACACTTACATGCCATATGCCAACAAAAAGTACCCAGAGGAGTGAGGATTTCTAAAGTTCACCAGGACTAATACACCAAACTGGGTGATTTAGTCCTAGTTTAGGGTTTCTAGTTTGAATCTATAATCTCCTGGTGACTTATCAAAATCCACTAAAATATTCCCAAAGTGGTATATAAGGACTCATATGCCCAAGGTGGCGATTTAGTCTCATTTCTAAGGTTTATTTGATATTTCTATAGCCTCTAGTTATCTTTTGTAGATTTCATCTTGTCCAATCTTTAGGTCTGAAAATTTTGAATTCTGATCTATAGGTGAGTTTTTGTGAAGATGACAACTTCTTGAAAAATATTTGCAACTTTTTCAACTTTGTCTTCAAAGGATCTTCAAGCTCCAATTCACCCAAATCTATAATCATATATGAAGAGGGAAAAAAAATTTGTGTTAGGGAGTAGGGTTTTCCTTGTTCAAACCCCATTTTGATAATTAAACCTTGAAATGAAATAGAAAAGCATGGAGGAATGATGAATGAAAAATTGTAATGTTGCAACTCAACAAACCCTTGTAACAAAGGTTGCAAACTTGTGTGAAATGACTCTAATGGATGTGGATCTTGACTCTTAATAGTTGATATGAAATAATGTCTTTGAATTCTTACTTAAATCATGAAATCCTACATCACAAATGTTAGTTCACAAACACACATGATGTATGTAGACTTTAACATGATGCTTGAATCTTGAATGCTGCTCCAAATGCTTGATGAATTTCTCTTGAATACTCTTGTAAAATGCTCACTTGAATGCTCATAAGACCACTTGTGTTTTTTCTAGGATTCCTTTTCTTCTTAGGATAAATTATGTTAAATAAGCTTGTATTTATACTTGTTTATGCCAAATTTCTCAAAATTACAACACTACAAGCTAACATCGGATCTAGGATCATAAAATCCTGCCAAGAATTTGAATTAAATTAGGTCCAAGTTTAAGTGGAAATCATACACCAAGTTCGGTGCATGACACCCAATAGCTTAATTGGGACACAAAATTCAAGAAATGTTAAGTTCAATGTAATATTTAAAATTAGGCTCCAAGACCTAGGTGGGACCCATACGCCCAAAGGGGCATATGAGTCCCAGATCACTAGATCTAGAAAACATAACCTCAAACATTAAATTATGATTTTCCATTTGCTAAATGTCAAGATTATCCTAAAAAAACATTTAATTAGGCTCGTGGATGCAAAATAGGACCAATTAAGGCATAAATAGACCTAATTTTAATTAAAAGGGGCCCAAAACTTAATGTGAAGATGTGAGACATATTACAACACTAAATTTAGGAATCACTTATTTCATTTTATTCATTCCAAATTAAGTGAGGAAAATTGACACTTTTTTTTCCACTATATTATCATCTTTACTGGTGATTATAGTAGTACATTTTCTTCTAGTCCTATGAGATTGATTATCTAAAAACACAAATATGCTATTATTATTCCTAAATAAATACATAACTAAATTCTCAGTATATGCCATATGCAAAGAAAACATAAAATCTATACATCACAATTATTCTCATAGAAAAATTTATCAAAAAATGAAATGTAAAAAATTCTATTTATCTTCTATAATATTATGTGGGTGAGTGTAGGATCACAGGGGTCCAAAAAGTGGTGATATGACCAAAAATGGTTGAGGACCTTTTTTATAGAAATTTGATGAAATGAAAAGTGTTTATTAATAAAATTGTCTACTTTCCAATAATATAAGATGCATCTTATTTGGAACTAAATAGATAATTATTTTTGATTTTATACGTACATTCTCACTAAATTTTTGATTGATAGGGTAATTGAAAAAATTATAATTCTTAAATGATTTCACATTTTTTGAATCTGAAAGATGTAGTACATTCTATGCTTTCCATACTATAGGATAAATAAAATTGAATTTCATAAATTTTAGACCAAGTTATGGTGGTTAGACAATCAAATTTTAATATTTAAAAAAAAATTAATATAAAATTCATAACTAATTATTTACTTGCAAAAAAATTACAAAATATTGTGGCACATCTAGGCATCTGTCCTCTAATTATATTGAAAGTTTTAAATAATTATATTACTTTTTTCTTCTACTTAGGTTGGTCAATATACACCTACTTTTTATTTTTTCTTTAAAATTTGGTACTAGTACATTGAAATTTCAAAATTTCACCAAAAAGATTTACTTTTTTCCAAAAAAAGGAATAGTATCTTAGAAACAACATTAAATTCTCTACAATTATTTTTCTTACATTATTTTCAAATTATGTTAATAACTTATTCAATTTTTTATGCCAAGTTGACTAAGTTTGTTTTTCTGAATTATCATTGTCACTTAAGGGCCCAATTTGAATCGCCATGATCCTGCACTGACCCATGTATAGAGTGTTTTGCACGAAAATTTTGGCTCATTGTGACCAAACTTCTATAATTATCACTCTTTATACCTCATTCTTTACCTTCAAAATTTTTACTTATACATTTGAATTTTTTCTTCTTGAAAACATGCCAATAGATTCTCCTCTAAGTTAAATCTTCACTATTTTCACTCTTTCTTCAATAATTACAAATACCACTCAATTCATCAATTTACATGGTTTAAATATATTTTTAAATCCTTAAAATTTTTTCTATAACATTTTGATTATTTATATTTTCATTTAAAAAAATTATTTATTTTGTTAAACCTTTAGTTTGATTAAAAACTGTTTTATTTGATCGAATTTAATGTTTTCAAAATTATATCTTATTGTTGTGATTTTTTAGTTTCAAAACCTTGATATGCATTCATAATTATTTTCCATGTTTATTTTGAATGTATTACACCACTAATTGTAGGAAAAATGTGTGATATATTGGCCCTTCAATAAAATCTAATAATTCATCATTGTTTTGGAAGAGTTATGTCCAAATCTCTTTTATGCTAATTATTGAAGGCATTTACATCTTCTAGGTTTGAATATCTTATAAAAACATCTCATAAAATTTGTATGTTTTAACATTGTAATCCAATAGAAAACATTATTCCCATAAAAAATAGGTTTCAACAATACGTATGTACCTACCACATTTATCATCACACACTTATTCATTAAAAACAAATAAAAAATCTAAAAATTAGAATTATAATAACTTATAAGAAATTGTGGCATGTCTCTTGTGGATTACTTCTAGGAGGTTTTTCTCCTCTATGCTATGTTTTATTTGTATGTTTGATTCAAATTTTCCTTTGGTAATTTCAAATTGTAATTTGTATAGATGAAAAGACAACATTTTGTCCTTTCCCTTTTTAAATGAAAAGACCATGTTACTTTCGAAAGGGATGAAGATGCTTTTGAAAGGAAATGAATTTTCCTAGATGCAACTTCTTAAGGACAATTGGAATAGGGACACCCTAAAAAATAATGAACATTGAATACCTTGGTGGATGTTAATACAACACTCAATTTTTTATGCCACAGAACCTCTTCAATTTTCAACATATTTTTTATATATTATTAAATAAATTACATGAAATATCGAACAACTAATCTCACAAAAAAATTATTAATGAAAATATTTTTTATTCTTTTTGTTTGCTACATAGACTATGGTCATGGGGATGCCACTTGAACCTTCAAACATTATGGTTTATTATGGTTTATACAAAAAAATGCCTTAAATTTATAGAGGTTTATAACAATAAATAATGTAGAAAACCTAATATCTATATGATTTACTAGGAATTTAGTTATCGTCCTCCTTAAACCTAAATTTAAATACCCTCTATTCTAATCTTGTCAATTAATCCCATTTCTTTCTTCAATAATTTTAGTAATTTTTAAGATTTTTTTCCTCCTTGTCTCCTCCATTAATAGGCTATTGATAGTGATAAATGGTTTCAACTACATGATTGTGGAATCAGTGGTTAGTAGTGCGCCATTTTTAACTAGTAATCCTAAAACTAAATAAAAGATTATACAACATTAAATTTATACCACCAAGAACATATTTATTTACCACTAAATTATCCATTGATCTCATTACCTTCATCTCCTTACCCATATCTAATGAGACAACTACAAACATGGGTAATATATTAGATTTATCTATATACTTGTGGTTTCCAAACAAGAAATACTTTCCTAAAAAATATTGAATGACATATAATAGAAATCATAAATGGGTTTTGAACACTTTTTGGAGTTACAAACCCAAGACTATTCCTTTAAAAACCATATGTTGTGTATCACTAGTTGACTGCAGATATGTATGCATCGTTTTACTACATCTATTAGTGGGTGGTTATATGTTTTATAACCAAATGATTTTGATATTTTCATCACTCACCATCCCATCTCATAAACGAAAGAGAATATTTTTTATGAAATTTATCCTTTACTTCCTCCATGCATGCGTCACTTTATCTTAGCTATAACTAAACTTACAAGGATATTGTTATATTTTATTCCTTATGTATCTATGAGGTCTTTCCTCATGAGAGATAATTTGAAACTATATTTTTATTTTAATGTAGGATTATAATTATCCCCAATCATTACAAAAATTTATTTCCTATCCTCAACAAAGTTTATAACACAAATTTCTACATAATCCATTGTTATATTGGCTTTTGTATAAATATGTTGAGATAAAGGAGTTGAAATAATTTATATATGGTCAATATTGCAATAATATGTTATTAATTTTATACATTCTATATTATTCTTTATGAATTGACTTAATGATGATCACTAAATAACCTTTGATTACATCATCCTTTAATCCAAATTAACATTATGTTTGAATATCCAAAACTAGTTTCAATACCTCAACCTCATTCTTTGTTCTTCTTATGTTTTCTTTGATGCAATAGAAATTAGATTCCCTCATGAGTCTACTAATACATCTAGTCTTAGAGAAAATTGGATTTTCTCTTGATTCTTTTTTAAATTTTACTTTGGTTTAACCACTTGGATTAATTATCATTTGATTTCTTTCTTCAACTTTTTTATGGAATTCACTTTACAAACTCTATATAAATGAGGGAAATTTTCATTATTCTTTCATATTCGAACATGAATCAAAATTGATTCTATATTAATATAGGAAAAAAAAACTTAAAAAATTCCACTACTATGAATATGATATTCAGTAACTTCTTCCTTATGGTTGTTACTTTCTTAACTCTAATTTTAATGTTTCAAGAGATTTTATCAATTCATCTATCTTGGCTAATTTTTATGACACATCTTTACAAAGAAAATATTGCTTATATGTATTTACATACCATTTTCTATCCTTATCCTGAAGCTTGTCAAACATTATTGTAGTGACCCCAAATTTGACTATTTCCTCTTAATTAATTAAATAGCTTTATTTAATTAATTAAATAGTTTTATTTAATTAATTTAATTCATTTATTTAATTAATTAATCCATTTTCCTCTTATAATTAGTTAAATATTTTATTTAATTAATTATATCACCTTCTAAAACTATAGTTCTTCTGATCAATTAAATAATCCTTTTATTTAATTGATCCGATTAAAATACTTTATACTTTAAATTCTAGTTATGTTAATTAATCCTTGATTAATTAACCTACTAACCCTCATTATCCCATTCTCCAATGATTAACTTCACCTAATTTAATAAACTCATGGTTTATTAACTCCACCCACCTCATTATGCTAATTAATCCCTAATTAACTATCCTAACCCCCATCATTGTCATTATTTCCCAATTTAAAATTCACTCCCAACACCCTAATATTGTCTCATTAATACAACAAAACTCACCTACATCCAATATCTTACACCTAGACTCCAAAATTAAATGAGGTGTCATCCCAAGGCATGCTCACACATGTATGAGCACACCTCATCTCCTCTCTCACACTCAATTGTGACTCTTGTCACAATGATAGTTAGCCACAACCTTGATTCATGCATGACATTCCTAATCAATCTTATCCCTCCATTTCCTTAAGTATGGATGTAGTTTGCTCACAAGATTGAAATTTAGAGAAAATCAAGCAAGATTAGGGTGCATCTTGAGCTCAATCAAGGAGGGTCATCAAAAGTATAATAATTGTGTTTTCTTTTATGCTCATTTCCTTCATGTTTTATGATTTTGGTGTTAAATTCTAACTCCTCTACATTTGGAATGCCCGGTGGGACCCGCATTCCTACTAACATTTTTGTCAAAGTTATGTGATTTCAAAGTTTGCAAGTTTTGGACACTGTAGAATCACACTTTTGAGATGAATTTTAGCACTTTCGCTGTGACCTCTAGCATCTTTGCTTGAATTTTTCGTGCTCGTGATCAATCTTGCGATGCCTATGACCTGAATCTTCGTGCCTGGATCTAAAAATTTGGTGTCTGCATTCTCTGAGTTTTGGTTAATCATTTTATTGAGGATCTTTTGGTTTTTGTGGGGTTGCTTTAGTATTTTGGGTTATGTTTGGATTTGTATCAACATTCTAAGCTTGTTTTAGTTGTTTAGTTTCTCTCTTTTTATTATTTTTTCTACAGCTACAATTATTACACTAAAAGGGAAAGATAAAAAGAACCACAATCTAAAATCCGCCTAGGCTAAACAAGATCACTACTTATCAGCTCACCTTTTATTTTGGGTTATAAAATTAACCTTAAAAGGTGAAAGAATTCACATTTTAACTACATTAGTTGAAATATATTTCATTCTAGTAAAGCACTATTTTTATGTGCCTGCATTGGAAGTTTCAACACCTATGTTGTGGAACTTGAAGTGTGATTTACAATACATGTGTGGTGACCTATTGTGCTCCATTTTCCAGAAAGGGATCTTTGTTTTAGCATAGCAGTTCATCTATTTTATATTCTAGCATTATTTATTAATCGAGAATCTTACATTAGCTTGCATCTTTAGTGTACATATTTAATAAAGAATTAGTATAGTTGTCTAGCTTGTGCTAAGTGTTTAAATTTAGGCACTATTTTGTCTATCTCAGTGCTTTCGTCTAGGCTAATTAGTTTGGATTAGTTTGGGCCTATTTCAACATTTTGGTTGTTTCTTCTTAGCTAATCATTCAAAAAAATATCAGTATTTTGTGAATTTTAATCAGAAATAGCTATATTATTAGTAATTAGGCCTAATTCCATTATTTGTTTCTAGAATAACATAGGTTCCATTATGAGCATTTTGGTGTTTTTGATTTTAGTATTAAAATTTCTACTTTTCTATTTTTGTACTTTCATTTCTATACTCTGTAAAATTGTGCTTCTGTTTAGTTTACAATTTTTGAGCTAGCATTTGGGCTAGCAAGTGGTTTACTTGTTTGATTGTCAAAGACAAATACAATCAACTTCTAAATTGTGGTTTTTCAAGACATTTGACCAAGATTTTTTTTCCACTAATCTAGGCACTAAAATTAGAGTAGTGGGTTAATTAGCTTGTTTTCTAAGCTTTCAAGGGTACAGTAGATGTATGCTCTCCCCTTGCACTTAGCGTGATCTTGGGGATTAGAAAGATTTGAATATCTTCATTTTGTTTAGATCAATGTTTTAGGTAAACATAAGGTTGCTAATTTGGGTGTATGCTCTCCCCTCATGATTTGTGAAATCTTGGGGATCAAAAATACTTAGCATACCTTTCCCTTTAGGAGACCTACGTATGGATTTCATCACCCTATAAGATGATATCAACCACACCTATTGGAGGGGTATATAAAGGGAGGAGAACTAAATTTGTACCCCAATCTAGTTATGGGGTATGTGCAGGATCATCATGGAAAAAATAGGCCCTTAAGTGGTAATGAAAATTCAGAAAAATCAGAGTTACGCAACTTGACGTAAAAATTTGAATAAGTTATCTATATTATTTCAAAAATATGTAAGAATAGAATTTGTGGAAAATTGAATGTAGCTTCTAAACTACTAGGTTTATTTTTCTAAAAAAGAAATCTATTTGGTGAAAATTTATAATTTCAATGCAGTAGTACTTAAATTTTAGGAAAAAAATAAGAAGTAGGTGTCTGTCTCACCACCCTAACCATAATAAAAACATAATATTTTTTATAATATTTTACATATAATTAGACGACTCATGTTCGGATGTGATGCATATTTTTTTGTAATTATTTTCCAAGTAAATAATTAATTATGAATTTTTTATTACAGATTTTAAAAAATATAAAGACTCATATGTCTTACCACCTTAACTTGGTCAAAAATTCATGAAATTCAATTTATTTTTTTAATCCTATAGTATGTGAATCATAGAATGTGACGCATGTTTTGAATTAAAAAAATGTGATATCATTTGAAAGCTATAGATGTTTTTCAATTAGACTATCAATCAGGACTCTAGTCATAATTCTAATAGAAAATGAATAATGATTATTTATTAGATTTTGTGATATAAGTGGGATTCGTTGCACACGGGTGTCTTCCTTATCAAGAGATCACTAGGGAACGAACTGCCATATACACCTCAAATTGAATAGATCAATGGAATCATGAAGAGGAATGAGAAAATAGATCCAAGATCTAAAAGAATAAGACTTATGGGTTCCAATATTTCTGTTGAAGACCTCTCGACCAAAAGATGTCAGCGCAGTTTTAAGACACTAGCACGATGTTCTGTCGTCTACAAGACATGCTAAAATCCTAAGTTGTGGAGAACTCAGGAGCTCACACAAATAGAATAGAGTCTTACTTCTTGACTCAGATCAAGAGATGTGAAGAATCAAATAATTAACAGAGAACTAAGAACTAAAAGACAATATAGGAGAAATTGAAACAAGATCACCTTCGTGCATTTGAGTATTTAGTCCTAACTTCCTTTCGTAACCTGCACACAAAAGATCAGGGGAAAAGGTTGGGGTTGTATAGGGGCCTCCCTCAGTTAGACCCCATATTGGTGTTCCCACCTCCACGGACAGCCAGGTTTGGTAGAGAGTACAAAGGAAATAAAAAAGTGTGTGGTGAAAAAAAAACTCGCTTCAAAGTAGAGGCCACACCACAAAGTAGTAAATGAATTAGTAGGATGGAGTGATAAGGAGAGAGAGTGTTACCCACAGGTCAAGACCCTCTTTTGGAGTACATGAGCGCACCGCTATGTGCTTTCTTGAGAGCTGGTAGTTGCTAGAGGGACCTCAGTTTGGCATGGCTTTTCCAGTAAAAGTGTTGCTACTCAAGTGTAGAGCTTCCCCAAGACTAGAGAAAGTGGTGAGAATGCTTGAATTGATGGCTTCCAACCCAAAATGAGGGCCAAAAGGAGTTTTTAATGAATGCAAGGGTGGCACAAGGCCATTTCACATGAGACCTAACTGCCAAGACATGTGTTGCAAGGGTCAAGGTTCTGAATTCGTCGTTTCAAACTCTAAAAACCGCCAAGACACTAGCACACCGAGTGGACATTTGTGCTCTGTGCAGTCGTCCAGAGGCTAGATTTTTGGGAAAGACCTTGTCAAAATTTTTTCATTCCTCCATGTGTCTGCATGGAGTTAGAATTATGAAATTTTTCCTCATGGGACTTTATCATTAATGCTCTTAAGGTGTCATAAATGCTAGGCAAGATGCAAAAATGTGGAATTGCCTCGAGGTGCAATTATGCAACATTACATTTTTCCCACACTTTAGTGGGCTCAATTTTGGTAAAAATCAGCCTCACTAAAGTAGAGGAGGAAAAATTTCACCCAAATTCTAAATTTTACGAAAATGTGTGACAGAAAGAGGGATCGTAGAGGTCACCAAGGTCAAGACAAATGGTACAAAGGATGCCCCCAAATCTCGAGCTCAACAATCAGCAACACAATGATCGTGAAAAACTGTTCAAAACTATATCCCACAAAACTAAAAAATTTAGTCAGTCTCAAAAAATCAGAAGAAACTACCATGGATAGAAGATGATCAAGAAAAATTCATTGATTCAAAGGAGAAAAAATGATCAAGAGGTGACTATATGCCATGTCCTGATTTTTCCCTTAGCATGGTGGGGTGAATTCAGGAGAAACAGGGGGGCCATGAGCTCCAGGAAAAATGGGCCCCGGGTGGCCTACATATACCTAGGTGGGCCCCTAGAAGGGTCATTTTCACTATTCATTGCAAGCATATTGTTGACTTTTGTGAGAGAAAATTCAGAAAAATGTTGAGCAGAAGAGAGTATGAGGCACCAAGGCTAGAGTAGCTATGTGATGACATCATTGTGGGTCATCAGGTTGACTAGGTAGGCCTCTTAGTCTCGATATTTGTTCCTTTTTGCTCATTTTTTTGGGTTTTCAATGCTTTGAGGTGCGCAGGCATTTGAAATGTGTGCCTGCATCCTCTTTCTGCACAATCATCCTGAGGATGTGCTAGTATCCTCTGGGTGACTATGGTGGATCTAGGATGTAGGCACATCACATAGATGTCTGTGTGGCGCACATGTGTCCTTTTGCATAGTTTTCTATCATGATCAGGTTTTTGACTTAAAAACCTTTTAAATTTTTTGCAGGATTATCCAGAGATCCGGGAGAATCCTAGAGGGTGAGCATTCTACCTCATCTGTGAGTAGAGAGATCGTTTATCCCTGGATATGGTCACACATTTGGAGTCAATCTCTGGCATGTGGTCACTATGCCAAATATGTGATATCATGACAGGATGCGCACAACTTTGATGGCGCTATGGGATGCTACTACTTTCTCTTTCCATCTACCTTGCGGGGAGATGGTTATTACTCTAGAGAATGTTTATTGGGTCCACAGGATTCCCATCCGCAAATGATGGGTGGTTCTAGATGACACCCAATCAGTGCAAGAGTGCAAACAGGGTGTTCGCTAATTCAAAGGGCAGACCAACGACGGTGACGACACAGGTCACATATACACACATTGTTATGACCATGTGAGGATGACCTAGCCGCTACTACGTCAAGTGATAGCAGTGACCATTTCTCTTAGGATCACCATAGACAAGTGAGGCTCGCATCTATATGGGGGCCTCGTCTCGATTGTGAGAGACATGGTTGAGAACAAGACTATTTTTTCCTGGGGGTGCAATATGCTAGCAAACCTCTAGCAAGAGCTTGGACGGTATGTTCATTATGAGTATCGTAGTCTCACAACATGCACACTTTTGCAGGTGTGGGAATTCATCCATATTATGTGCACTCGACCAGTCATTTTTCCTCAGTGACGGTCGTATGATGTCCTGATGGCCCACTGGTATGATATGACAGGCCAGTGGCACTTCAGAGACTTACAGTTTTGGAGGCTGTAGTTTGACACTGTCACCATTGGAGAGGTTCATTGGAGACTTCACCGCTATTTCAAATGGATTGATTATAATAGGTTCCTAAGGAACCTATAGCAGGACCATTTTTTAGTGGGTCACCATGACTTCATCATCATACCATATTACTGGATTTAGGTCATGCAACAACATGTTCATATTTAGACCATACCACCCGATGTGCCCATGTACACCAAGGCGCACCATAGTGCAGTGAGGGATGGTGACCACCCTCACCCTTCCATCACAAACATCATCTTGTTAGATGATGACAAGCCTAGTAATGATCTACCAACCAGGGCAACAGTGGATAATGTCAGGGTAGCAGTTGACTTCACCCGTGGTGGGAGAGGCATCATCCTATTCCTGTCTTCGGTGAGGGTTATCCAAGAGGGGACCCAGGCCCATAGGAGGATGACACCCACTATCCTCCATAGGGAAAGAGGAGAGCCTGCTAGAAGGATGGAGTAGAGGAGGAGGAGGAGCAGGATCTGGTGCCCATGAGGCCGTGACAATGGAGGAGGTCAGCTCCCCCCCAGCTACCCCTGTTTCATCAGCATTGCCAGCCTCCACTATCCTAGTGGCAGCAACACTAGCATCTCTTGGGATGGCCACCAATATTGGTGATGTAGGTCCCAGTGTTGATCCACAGCCTAATCCCACATGGAAGCCTGGTGATCCAGGTATACATATTGCATTATTATTACTTTTCTACTTTATTCTCTTTTTCCTTATGATTTTTTATTTACATACACATGCCATGTGATACCGATCCCTTTCTCTCCCTTTGTAGTTGCAGAGGATGGACAAGGATGGGATGATTTTTTAGCTCAGTGTGTTTTAGAGGTAACCCCTACTATACTAATCTAGGGGATGGTCCTAGAGGCTTAAGACCTATTTTAGCGAGGAGGCATGCTCCCACTTTTGATCTGGTGGCATGTCTATGAATTGCATACGAGGAGTGGAGTGCAGAGGTGGTGCAATTGACTATGAAACTAAAAACTACCAGGGGTCAACAAGATCAGTTGTTAGGGGAGCTACAAATAGTGCTCGTCGAGCAAGATGTGGTAGTGACAAGGGTTGATTCTACCAAGGCGGCACACGACACCCTTCAAAGCCGCATTGATGAGCTCGATGCGCGACTGACATTTGTGATCTCGACAAATGTTCAAGGCTAAAGAAGGAGTTAATACAGTCAAGGATGGATATTTTTTCACTTCATGGGGAGCTCAGAGGGATATTGGTGGGTCTATCAGCATCATGTTCACACCGATCTTGATCACAGACCATTGTGCAACTTCCTTCTAGAGCACTAGAGTGGCCGCCAAAGCTAGAGGGCTCTAGGAGCCACATGCCCTAGGGATAGGACCCATATTTTGTATATCATTTTTGTAGCCGGATGTAGATATACATACATACTTGTAGATATTTTGTATACACACATATTCAGTAGCCACTCAATTTTTATAAGTGGCACGATACATGTATATGACATTTGATTCATACATTGGACACATATATATACACCGGCTTCAGTATCATGGCTTTTCTTATGTGTATGCTTTCTATTTTCATATATGCTCATGCTATGTATGGTTTTTTCTTATATGGATGCATGTTTTCATTAAATGCTAATCATGATTTGATTTAACACGCTTATCCACATGTTAATTAAATGCTATGATGATCTAATAATGCAATGTGATGTATGGATGTTTAGCATAGTGAGACACAAGTCTATATGTTTTTATACACACACACACATGGTTATGTCATAATCACAAAAAAATTCATGATGTGAAAAATGGGTAAATGTTAATATATGTAGTATTACTACCCTTTAGGGAGAATGCCACATACATGGCACATTAGGATATTATGCATAGTATTGATGAAGATGAATCACGCTAACAGGTCCTTTTAAAGGTGTTCCATCCATAGATGATAACCCATAGGCATCTGAACCGTATATGGAGACCATGGTATAAGGACCTAACCAATTAGGACTAAATTTCCCTTTTTGGTCTAGTAGCATATTCACATTCTGTTGATTTTCACATAGAACCCGGTCTCCTATCTTGAAGGTCCTAGGAAGCACACCCTGATTATATTAAGTTTAGATAGTGACCATTGATAAGCTTTAAGGTGTTCGAGGGAATGTAAACGATGTTCATTAAGAATCTCAAGTTGATACAAGTGGTTAACCCAATAAGTTTCATCATCAATCACCCCCCTAAGGGAAACCTGTAAAGATGGGATTTCAAACTCTAAAGGCATGATAGCTTCAACAAAATACACAAGATTATAGGGCATCATTCTTTTTTTTGTGCGAACACTCATGCAATAAGCCCAAAAGGCATAGGTTAACTGAATGTGCCAATCCTTACCATGTTTATTAACTATCTTATGAAGAATTAGTTCAAGTGTTTTGTTAGAAGATTTTGCTTGGCCATTGGATTGTAGGTAATACGGTGTAGAAAATCTATGTTGAATATGAAAATTTTCAAGGAACTCCTTTACTTCCTTATTTTTAAATGTTGTACCATTGTCAGAAACAAGTGTAGAAGGTAGTCCAATCCGAGAAATTTTGTTGTTCAATAGGAAGCTACAGATAGTTTCAACACTTGTGGATCGGAGTAGAATGGATTCAACCCACTTTTTGAAATAATCTATAGCAGTGATAATAACGGTATATCCTTTGGAAGAAGGAGGTGATATTTTCTTGATAATGTCCAACCCCCATTTTGTGAATGACCAAGGAGAATTTTTATTTTGCAGCTCCTAAGCGGGACTCTGGATAAGGTGGCTATGTTGTTGAAATTGAAGGCACTTTTTGACAAAATCGAAGGAATCTTGTTCCATCATCTACCAGTAATAACCCATGTGTGTCAGTTTTCTCACCAAGGATCTACCATTGAAATTTCCACCCTCAGAGCCTGCATGGGCTTCTTTAAGGGAAAGGGGTATCTCCGCTCTAGTGAGGCATCTTAGCAGCAAGCCATTATACACTTTTTGATAAAGAACATTAGATAAGATGACATAGCAAGCTGAAAGCTTTCATATACGAGTGTGATCATTTTTTGTTGCAACATCAGGAAAATTTCCATTGCTTAAGTAATTGTAGATGTTAGAGAACCACTCTCCCGAATTTGCATGAAGGAAAACTAGAGACTCGGGTGCGAGTTGATCGGGAACTAGTGGGGTTCGTACGACCTGCACCACGAAGTGGTATTACTTTGTATCTTCCTTTTAAGGTACCAAGGAAGCCAAGCTTGCCATGGCATCCACATGTTTTTTTTCTCATCTAGGAATGTTGTTTATTATGAAAGAGAAAAACTGATTAAGCAAGGACAAAGCGAGGTCTCTATATTGGGACAACTTACTTTGTTTAGCTTGATAAGCTCCCGTGATCTGATTCACAATAAGCTCAGATCACCTAGTATATGAAGATGTTTAATTTTTAACGTAATCGCAGCACGCAAACTGGTAAGGAGAGCTTTGTACTCGGTGATATTATTGGTACAAGGAAAGTCTAATCAAAAGGATAGGGGGACTAGTTTACCTTCTAGGGATATCAGGACTATGCCTGCTCTAGAACAGATCTGACACCTTGATCCATTGAAGTACATTTTCCATTCGAGTTTATAAATGTAATCAAATCTTATCAAATTGAATCCTAAAAGGACCTATGGAAATTCGAAGTCTGAAATTTTGTGCAAGAATTCTAAGTCAGATTTGTTTCTTGTATTTCAAATGTGCTGATTACAGAAAATTTATTAATTTTGATGTTTTCAAATAAAACTTAGAGTGTCCATTTATATCTTGTGAGGGATACATGCCTCAAGTAGAGATGCGTCTCATGAGAGCACGTGTCCCTTGAGTGTGTGGACTCCCTAGACACATCGAAATATTCAGTATTTAATATAACCAAAATTCGCATGCTATACAAACAATGATCATATAACATGAAATTCGATTATTTTATTTTTTTAAAATTTTGATCATCATCAAAAATTTGAATAACTTATTTGAAGACTTTATATTTTAAGAGCAGGCTGATTAAATATAAATGATGATGATGACTAAATACAATCATCATTTATATCTGACCAAGGCTATCTTAAATGAACACTCCCTCTTAGCTAGGGAAGATATTTCAAAACAAATAAGTTGGAGATATCACCTTCACACGTGATATCGAAGATATGATATGTTTTCTTAATATTGTCAAGTCACATGAAATTATTCATAACACATCTTCATTATGGTATGTGCACTAACATCAAGTCACATGATGTCTACAATAATAATTCATGGCATATCCATGGATATATAATTATCAACCATGATTATCTCTTAAGGATCATAATGATCTTCAAATGACATCAAGTCCCATGATATCCATCAAAGTGTCCAAGAGATACTATCATGACATGTCCACAGATATCAAGTCACATGATATCTATCATGATAGTTCAACTCATCATTGTAGAGTCGTCACTTTACAATGTCATATAAAAGTGTTCATTATTAGAAAGATTGTCACCTTTCAATAATGTACATAGGGGGAGAGGCATCATAAATTCATGGAGTCACACACATGACAAAAGATTTTATACATTAAACATATTTAAATATATTAGTGAAACTTCTAAATAATTTGAATTTCAAACATAATATCAAATTACATTTCAACCATACCAAGTTTCTTCCTGAAGTGTTGAACCTTGACTCTGGAGAGAGGTTTGGTGAGAATGTCTATTGTTTGATCATTTGTACTATTATACTCCAACTAGATTACATTCCTTTCTACCATGTCTCCTACATAATGGTAGGGGATCTCGATATGCTTATATCTATCGTGGAATACTGGATTTATAGAGAGCTTAATGCAACTTTGATTATCACAATGAATGATAGTAGGATTCAAGGGTTCGCCAAAGAGTCCCACAAGAAATTTTCAGAGCCAAACTACTTCTATTGCCCCCATAGAGGCTGCAATGTATTTAGATTCTATTGAGCTTTGTGCTACTAAAGACTATTTTCTACAGATCCAAGAGATCATAGCCAATCCTAAGTTGAAGCAACATCCTAATGTGCTTTTCCGATTGGTTACACTTCTAGCCCAATCTGAATCAGAGTATCCATGTAGATCTAGTTTGTCATTTTTGTAAAGAATACCATATCCAATAGTGCCTTGAAGATATCTCAATATATGTTTCATAGCCATAAGATTTGGCTCACAGATGAACTGGCTTAGAGCATTCACTGCATAGCAAATATTAGGTCTGGTGTTAACTAGTTACATCAATGATCTAATCATTTGTCTATATAGAGTGGAATCTGGACACTTAGATTCTATTTTTGCTTCTTTTAGTTTGTGAAGGTTGGTTTCCATAGGTGTAGACATGGGTCTACAATCCAACATTCCAAATCTCTTTAGAATATCAATAGTATACTTTCCTTGATTTAGTATGATGCCATCTGATTTCTGCTAGACTTCCAAACCTAGGAAGTAGTGTAAAATGCCCAAGTTTTTCATATCAAATTCTAAAGTTAGATCCTTCTTTCCTTGAGAAATGAGGTGATATTCTCCTATTACTAGTAGGTCATCAACATATAAAATAATTATTAACATCTCACCTTTAATTACCTTAAAGTAAAGATTCAGGTCTGCATCATTCTTGGAAAATCCTAGTCCCAAGAGGTAGCTGTCAATTTTTTCATACCGGGCCCTAAGAGCCTATTTAAGTCCATACAAAGCTTTTTTTAGTCTGCATACATGTGAGTTAGGATTATGTATCACAAAACCTTCAGGTTGTTCTAGATAGAATTCCTCTTCAATGGTCCCATTTAGGAAGGTAGTTTTCATATCCATTTGATGAATCTTCCAGTCTTTAGCTATTGTAATGGCTATCACTGCTCTCACAGACGTGTAATGGGCAACAGGTGCAAATGTTTCTTCATAATCAATGCCTTCCTTTTGTGAAAAACCTATGGCAACAAAACATGCCTTATGTTTTTCTATACTACCATCAGTAGCATGTTTAATTTAGAAGAGCTATTTAGAAGAGACAACAAATTTCTCTTTTGGTCTAGGCACTATATCCCATGCATCATTTTCAGAATGGATTGATACTCTTCCTTCATAGCATCCTTCCATAATTGATGTCTGAAGGCTTCTTAAACACTAGTGGGTTCTGAATTTATGATGTCATTCATTAGAGCAACATAGCTTGAGAACCATTTGGGTCTTTTACTCTCCCTAAATGTTCCTTTGGGTGTTGCATGATTCTCAACTTCTTTTATCATCTTTCTAGCCCAAAGTGGCATCTTCTTGCTATTTTCATTTGTATTCTCATCTGAAGTAGATAGAAGTTTATTTGGTATTTCCTCAAGATACTCCCTTTTAATCTCAGGAGTAGGATCCTCTTCTAAGACTCGAGGTGAATAAGTTTCTATCTCATTTGAAATTCTTGCCCTTTTGAATGCAATGTCTTCTTCAAAGATGACATCTCTGCTCAATTCAATTTGTTTTTGCTCGGGTATGAATATCTTGTAGGCTTTGGAGTTTTCACTATATCCCACAAATACCCTTTCTTTCTGGAAGGTTCTAGTTTGAATCTCTTCTCTTTGGGCACATGAATATAGACTGGGCAACCAAAAATCCTAAAGTGACTAATATGAGGTTTTATTCCAGTAAATGCTTCTTCAGGAATTTTGTTATATAGATGAGAATGTGGACATCTATTTTGGATGTAGACAACAGTTCTAGAGGCTTCTACCTAGAATGAGGTTTCTATGTTCTAGTCAAGTAACATTGCTTTTGTAGCTTCTACAATGGTTCTATTTTTCCTTTGAACAACCCCATTTTGTTGAGGGTTGTAGGCTACTATAAACTCCCTCTTAATCCCAGCATTCATGCAGAACTCCTTAAAGATTTCAGAGGTGTATTCTTTCCCATTTTCTATCCTTAAAGTTTTGATTTTCTTCCCAAAGAAGTTTTCAGTAAGACCTTTGAACTCCTTGAACCTTTTAAGGATTTCTATTGACTCGTTACACTTAAGATAATAAATCCAGGTCTTCCTAGAGAAGTCATCTATAAATATGACATAGTATAGGAAGCCTGCCTTGGAGGGTACAAACATGGGTCCACATAAATTAGAGTGAACCAGTTCTAACACATTTTGGGTTTTACTCAAGCTATTGTGAAAGGATCCCTTTGTATTCTTTCCTAGGGCACAACCTTTACAAGCTCCTTCATGAGTTGGTTTTAACTTAGGTAATCCCATTACAAGTTTTTCCACAGAGGTTAGGGAATGAAAATGAAGGTGTCCTAATCTTTTATGCCAAATTTCATTTGAATCAGAAGAATCAAGGGTAAGGGCTTGCTTGACTTCAGTGGATAGTTTATAAAGATAACCTTGTCTTATACCTATGGTTTGAGCTTTATTTATAGTCGAGTTCTTAGGCCATGCCATAAATTTCCCATCCATAAAGGTAACCCTATATCCATTGTCTTCAAGAGAAGAGATGGATATTAGTTTCCACTTTATTCTAGGTACAAATAAAACCCTAGTGAGTTGAAGGGAGAGACCATATTTCAATTTGATGGAGCAAGTTCCAACCCCTTTTACAGGGTGTGCAAAATCATCCCCAATGGTTAGTTCTTCATCAGTCTCTTCAATCATAGTGTCTAAGTGTTCTCTGAACCCTATGATGTGCCTTGAAGAACCACTATCAATTACCTATTTGTTGGTACTGTTAGATACTTGAATTCATAACGCTGAATATAATACAAATTTCTTAGATTCATGGTCTGAATTTTACTTTCCTACTTTAGCAGAGGATGCTTGTTGTTTTGATCTGTCAGGTCACTTCATTGCATAGTGCCCATATTGATCACATCTAAAACATTGTACTTGAAAGATGTCTTTCCTCTTCTTAGATGATCCTTTTCCATGGGAATTTCTCTTTCTCTTAAATGATCCTTTCCCATAAGAGTTTTTCTTACCCATTTTATTAGATGTTGCATTGAGCACATGAATGTATTCATCTATGTTCTTTTCTTTGTTTTATTTTGTTGAGTCTTTTTTCCTCTTGTAGGCAGTCTGTTCTTAGCCTATCAAACTTGGGGAGTTTAGATCTTGCACTTATTCCTTGAAAAAATGACTCCCATGAGTTTGGTAGGCCTCCTAGTGCAATTAGTGTTAACTCCTTTCTATCAATTTGATATCCAATTGTAGATAATTGATCCCTTAGTTCAATGATCCTCATGAAGTATGCATTAATAGTTTCTCCTTTGTTTATTTGGACATTGGTGATTTGCCTCTTTAATGCAAGAGTCCTAATGGTGTTGTTTATTTCACAGGTGCTCTCAAGGGATTTGAACATTGGATATGTAGTTTCATGTTTTACTAGAATGGGTACTATATGGTCCCTAACTGCATCTACTAATATTTTCATGACCTTTTCGTTGTTCTCAATCCATTGAGTTTTCTCTGGATCATCCTCTCGTTCCCTCTTCTTTTCTCTCACAAATGAGTCTAACTTACTTTCTTTAAGAATCATCATGATTCTAAATTTCCATGATGTGAAGTTGTTTGCTCCTTCAAGATGATCTTCAAGTCTGATCAAACTTGACATTATGAAGAATGTGATACGAAGCTCGATTTCTTAAAAATATGATTTTTTTCTAAGTAATCTGATATCTAGATTTGATTTTGATTCACTCAACTTGGCTCTGATACCATGTAAATGTAATCAAATCTTATCAAATTGAATCCTAAAAGGACCTATGGAAATTCTAAGTCTGAAATTTTGTGCAAGAATTCTAAGTCAGATTTGTTTCTTGTATTTCAAATGTGCTGATTGCAGAACATTTATTAATTTTGATGTTTGCAAATATAACTTAAAGTGTCCATTTATATCTTGTGAGGGAGACATGCCTCAAGGAGAGACATGTATCATGAGAGGACGTGTCCCTTGAGCGTGCAGACTCCCTAAACACACCGAAATATTCGGTATTTAATATAACCAAGATTTGCATGCTATACAAACAACGATCATATAACATGAAATTAAATTATTTATTTATTTGCGAATTTCGATCATCATCAGAAATTTGAATAACTTATTTGAAGACTTTATATTTTAAGAGTAGGTCAATTAAATATAAATGATGATGATGCATAAATGCAATCATCATTTATATCTAACTGAGGCTATCTTAAATCAACAGAGGTCATAGTCGATTGTGAATATATTCTCATCCTAGAATAAGTCCAACCTAGGGGAGGAGCAAGGTGAGGGAGCATCTGCCAATTCGTCAGCCACTACTTGTCCTTTTAGTAATTTTTGAGTGACAAATTTTATATAAAACTCAGATAGCAACATAACCCACTTTTCTAATCTCCCTACAAGGTCAGTGCTAGAAAATAGATGTTTCAAAAGATTTTTTTTTACTATGATGTGAGTCTCAGCATGGAGGATATGGTGTCTCAACTTCTGTGTAGAAAATACAAGAGCAAGGCACTCCTTCTCCATAGACAAATAATGGGTTTCACAATCGACCAAGACATGGCTAATGTAATAAACCGCTCTCTCTCTTCTTGCATTGTCATACTGGGCCAGTAGGGCTGCCAAAACATATGGTGAGGCAGTGAGGTAAAGCAGGAAGGGTCTATCTTGCATAGCCAACATCAATACATGAGGATTGGTTAAATAATCTTTTATTGATTCAAAAGCTTTCTAACATTCTTCATCACACATAAAGTGAACATATTTCTTTAGAAGATGAGTGAAAGGAAGGGTACGGTTAGCCAACTAAGATATGAATCTATGAATTTTCTGAATCTTCCCTTGTAAGCTTTGCAACTCAGTGATGTTCCTTGGGGGAGACATGCTAAAAATAGAATCAATATTATTCATGTCAACTTCAATCCCATGATAACAGACTATAAACTCAAGAAGCTTTCAGACGTCAATGTCGAAGACACACTTCTAGGGATTGAGTATCATCTTGTAAATTTGAAGCCTTTCAAAGATAATATGGACATTCCTCACATGATCTTGATGATTTGCAGACTTCACCAAGATATCATCAACATAATCTTCCAAGATTTTATGAATGAAGTCATGAAATATCAAGGTCATCGCTCATTGATAAGTCGCTCCTGTGTTCTTTAATCCAAAGGGAATGACCACATAGCAATAAGTCTCCCAAGGGGTAGTGAGGTTGTATTGTACTGATCGTCTAGATTAATATGGATCTGATTATAACCTGAGAAACCATCCATAAAAGATAACAATGCATGGCCTGCAGTCGAGTCCACAATCATATCTTTATTAGGTATCAAAAATTCATCTTTAAGAGAAGCCTTTTTAAGGTCCCAAAAGTTAATGCTTATATGAATACGACCATTAGGTTTACTAACAACTACTATATTCGAGATCTAGAGAGAATAGTCAATGGTACAGATAAAGATTTCTTTCAATAGCTTCTCTATCTCAGTCTTGACTATTAAAGCTACCCTAGGACTGATCTTTCAGATTTTTTGTTTAATGTGCTTGCCATCAGGACATAGAACAATATTATGGACCACTATAGATTCATCTATAATAGGCATATCTTCATACATGCAAGCAAAAATATCGGGGTAAGCACACAAGAGAGTGGAGTGTTCATCTTCTTCTTCGGGAGAGAGGCACTTCCCAATCTTGATTAATTTTTCTAAAGATTTTCCATCCACGGGGACTTCATCAGTATCCCCTTTAAGGAGGGAATTGTGGTCCTCGAGATGAGATATTGAAATATCATCACTAACATTAGATAGAGGGTCCTCCTCAATGCTCAGAATGGATTCTCCAAAGTATGCTTGTTTATGTAAGTGATACGAGAATCGTTTCTTGTGATGATATGGAGGCAATGGGGAATAAGCACCTAGAAATTCCCCTAATGTTTCATCTGAAGATAAGACATCTACAGGAACTTTCTCGGCTCATCCCCTTTCTTCTATCAACTCGGGATGGGCCAAGTTTAACAGTTCAACCTAAATCATATTAACACTCCACTAGGATTTTTGTCTAGACTATTCAACAAGACATCCCAAACCTAGGTTGCATTGTCATTGCTTAAATTGGTGTATCAACATGAATTTTCAGCCCTAATGAAAATTCCCTTTTGACCCTTAACACTTTAGAAAATCAAAAGAAAAGGTTTAATCCCACTTAAGCCCATTTCCTGCATTCCACTTGGTGCCTTTTATGTGTCGGAGGGGGCATTTCTATCGG
This sequence comes from Sequoiadendron giganteum, assembly GCA_007115665.2. Taxonomy (NCBI): domain Eukaryota; kingdom Viridiplantae; phylum Streptophyta; class Pinopsida; order Cupressales; family Cupressaceae; genus Sequoiadendron; species Sequoiadendron giganteum. Next base: position 258,155,796 of record CM021106.1, on the reverse strand, counting down.
GGACACCCACATGAAGCACAAATTTCTGCGTGGCATGCTTATGTCCCTAGTAGATTCTTGTGGCTAGAGACTGTAGAGGCATTACATTTTTGATTGGAAGTTGAAGAGTAACTTCCCTCTTTTGTTGGATGACCCAAATATGGCCATTTTTCATTCATCTCTTCATAATCTTCACTCTTCCATCCTTATCTTTTTTCAAGAAATTTTTTGGACAAGTTGGCACACTCTCCCCATGCATTGAGAAATCATTTCCAAAATTTTAAGTAGCACCATTCACTCCATTGCATCAATCCACTACTTCGTCACTCCAATAGGTTGAGCACAAGAAAGACACTATGGCAATAGAGGCTTGAGTCCCTCTTGTTAACTCCTCCACGAGCCTTGAGTGCTTTGGATGAAGGGGGTAAGCTCCTATAGTCTCTCATTTTTCTTTTGATTGAGTAAGCACGTGCTGCTTGTAGTGTTTTTGTGTAACATAGATTGTAGTTTCTTTCCTTTATCATCTATTTCTACTATTCCAAACTTGGTTGTCTATGGAGGTGGAAACACCAAGATGGGGGTCTAACTGAGGCAAGCCCCTAAACAACCCCAACAATTTTTCCATTTATTGTGTGTAGGTGGAGAGAGCTTCGAACAAGCTGGTGAGGAGAGAATTGTACGAGATCGTCTTTGTCACCTTGATGGTAATAAATTTCCTTTATCATATTTGTATCTGCATTTCTCTTTACTTAATCTGATTTTATCACTTCAAAAATCTCTAGACTAGGTTGATAGTCTCACCTTTCGAGTTAGATTTATGTCTTTTTGGTTCTCTAGCCACAGAGATGCCAATGCATGTATGAGACACCAGTGTGCCGTGCTATCGTCCTAGAATTGAACTTCCGTCCTCAGACAAAGAGCTTCTTGAGACACAAATCTAGCTCTAAAGGCTAACTCATCTAGTCTCCTTCAAACATTCGAGATTGTAGAGTGATTGAAGGACACATAATCCTCATCATTCTCATCCTTGTCATCCTAACTATCCTTTAAAGTGAGATGGGTTAGGGTAGCCTTTATGCTCTTGGCCTTTCATGTCCTGGGGCCTTGTAGTGGGTGGTCCCTCTCTCTCAAATTTTTGGTGAACCCGATGTGAACCATTTTGGTTATGTTCTATGATACCAAAATTTCCTTTCCTCGTATCCTAGGAGTGTTGTAGGTGTGAGTGTTGTGAGGCTCTTTCCTAGAAACCCAACTTGCAATCCCTAATAGGCATAGATGGAAGGTTCCAAAGTATTGCACAAAGAAACCTTAACTGGGTCAATACCTTATCTCATAAACCTTAGGAGGCTCTGTAGAAGTACCATCTGGTGTGCATGATGGCCTCTTTCCTTAATCAACCTATTCCTTCTACATAGACTATGAGTAGCAGTATGAGCATAAAATTTAATTCACATGACTTTCTAATGGGCTTTAATAGAGATCCATCTCCTCTTTACATTCCTGCAAGGATAAATGGGAACACTATAGTAGGTGTTCTTGTTGATCTGACATCGCAAGTGAATATAATAACTGAGATCATGTTGATTAACTTCCTACATAAGGATGGATATGATGTACCTAAAGACCTGTCTGCACAAAAGAAAAAAATTTTGTACCTCCTATAGGGAGTGATGAGTATAAATTTGGCCTAGTTAAAGGGGTAGAATCTCTTGTTATTTTCTGAAGTTACCATAGACTTTAACATTATATGCTGACACTTTTCAGATAGTTTCTCTCAGTTATATGACATATGGACTAATTTCACTTATGTTGGTTTTGAAGATATATACCCATTATGTGGACCATCTATATTTATCTTGCATGTGATTGATGAATGTTCTTTAAGGTGGTTATGATTATGCAATTACTATGTGTACTAACATTATTCTGTAGACATGATTGAAATGCTAAGCGAGGAATGCAGCCTCCAGCTAGTCAAGTTGAGGAGTCACATGAAGGCCAATTGAAGACGATGGTAGAAGATTCCTATGTCAGTTGCATGTAACTTCCTTGCACCGATCTTTAATGGTATTGAGCATCACATGTGTTACAATAGTGGTCGATTCCATGTTTGGGAATGCATGTCTTAACGGACTCCCTTGCATGTGTAACCACTCCTTCTGTTTTTCTTCATTTTCCCTAAATGGCATCCTCTTAGTTAGTGGGAGTTGATGGCCCTAATTAGATTATAAATAAGTCTTAAATCCTCCTTCCTCGAGCTAGCGATAGTGAGTTAGTGAGTTGATTGCCAAGTTCTTGTACAAGTTGATTATCTTCCATATTCCTATAATTGCATTTTTTGATAAATGAAATGAGATTCTGAGTTGAGTATCCAAGTTTTATAGTAGTTTAAAGGATACTCATCCAAGGGGGCCCACATGGTGATTAATCCATTCCTTTAGTTTAGTTAGATTAGTGTTAGTTTATGTTCAGTACTTAGTTAAGATTTTTGGAATTGACTATTCCTACAACCACTAGGACTCTGTTTTGTGACTGTTCCTATAGCCAAGGCAGGCAGAGTAGTTTATGTCGGATGCTTAGATATTTCCTTCTTGCTATGCATAATCAGTTTAGATTTTCTTGATTAATTTTTAGTATTTTCTTTGTTTCCTTTAATGCAATTTACTTTCAGCCTTAAGCTTTCTTGGTCATAGAACTATGATGACTACTCTAGAATTCCTAGTGCACATATTGTGCTGACCCATTTCAATTTCACATCCCTGGGTTGAAAATTTAAATGTACCTTCATGATTGTCAAAATGGCTATTCAGATTAGATGTCCAATCTCTTAATCATGACAGTAAGAGCTTAGTTATTGAAATCATTATAGGAGGCCGACATTTTTGGTGCCATTGCTAGGGATGGTGTCAAACTAGGGAGTCCTTTAGAGTCATTGATAGTTTTTCTACTATAGTATTTTTGAATTTTTCTCTTAGTGTTAGAAGTATGATCCACTATTTTTTCCCAACCATTCTTTGTGTGAGTTGGTTGATACAAAGTTGATACCGCATGCATAGAAGAAGAAGAGATTCTTTTCAGAGATTCCTTCCTAATAATCTTGAACCTTTTCTGCTAGTAGAACATCCAAATCTTCCCAGAGACAAAGAAGAAGAACCACAACCCTTTGCTAATATATTCCCTGACTTGACCAGTTTTGAAGTTTCCCTCGAAGATCAAAACCCTATTGAAGAACCTTTTATTCTAGATTTCATTAAGTAGACATGGCTGATGCAAATGGACATAGGCCTAATAGGCAGAACTGACCAGCTTTCCACTTTCCCATCACTAAACAAAATGAAGTAGATAACCTCAAAAATACCCCTACTTCAGTCCTTTCTAAATTTTATGGGCTTTTCACAGAAGATCTTTGTACCTTCTTGTTTGAGTTTGATATACTCTGCAAAAGCTATGACTATACCATTGATTCTCACAGACTCAAGTTATTTCCTACTACTCTGAAAGAAGCTCCATTAAGATGGTTTCTGAGCCTTGGCAGAAATAATGTGAGAACTTGGGAAGATATGAAGACAAAATTTATAGAGAAGTACGAAGAATATTGCAGGGGTAGTGACATGAGAGGAGGTGACATTTTCAGAATGCAGAAAAAGGAAGATGAGAGCTTGGAAGATTTCATTTCAAGGTTTTTTTTTTATCTACAGAAATCTCCACATCATACACTTAATGAGGACTCACAAAAGTTAATTTTCTTGAGAGGAATTAATGAAAGCTACATTGATGCCTTGGATCTAATGGAAGGAGGTGATATCACTCAAGTCCCTTGGGATGATATCAAGAAAATATGTCAGAACTATTCTAGGGTAGCTTCAAAGAAAGGAAGAGCCTACCAATCCTCTATGGGTAAGACATCTAGCAGTGGAGTATCAAGGATGGAGATTACTAACTTTTTGGAAATTTCAAGCAAGATATAATTAATAATCTAGCTACTCAGCTGGATACACTTCAAGCTAAAAAGAAACATGAGGCAAAAGTAATACTGACAGAATATTACCCTTAGTGTAGAAAAAAGAAGAGGGAGTGAAAATGCAAGGTGATATCTAACATTGAAAATAAGAAGATTCCACCTAAGTTCAAACCAATTCAGACCGAGGAAAACCAAGTATACTTTGTTGCACAAAAGAGGCCATGGGCTTCAAGATAAGGTATTCCACCAGATCCACTATCTTTTGTTGGACCATATTTTAATTCCTCTTATTCATCTAATAACTAGTGGTAGCCACCCTATCCATCCAAATATGGAGGATAACCACCCCAATCTTTGAATAACCCACCCAATGCTTGGTCTAATTATTAGAATACCTCACCTCGATGGCAGCAACCTTAGGGGAATGGGAAATAGTTTCAGGGACCTTGGCAACCACCCCCAAGAAATTGGCAGCAAAAATCTCAATGGAGAGATGGCCAGCAATGGCCAAATCAACCCACCAACTATATGTAGCCATCTTCTCAAAACCAACAACCTACTCCAATGCCCCCTGCTGATAATCCAAGTGCCAATATATCTAAACCTACCCAGTTACCAGCCCAACCCACACCCAACCCCAATAATAAACCACAACAACAACCTGTATATTCTACTAATCGAAACCAATTTCCTGCATATGTTGTGAGTTTAAGTGACATATGCCTATGTTTAGGAACAACCTTGCAAGCTCCTTCCACCCCCATTATCACTAAGCTACCTGTGGAAGAACATGAAGAATCTTTTCCTGAACCCATTCAGCCTTGTGCAACTAAACCTCCTAAACCACTGTTTCCTCACATATTAGAAGCTACCAAATAAAAAGAAGACAAGGAGGAAACTAGCTTTGATATCCTAGATCAACTCAAGCATTTATGTGTCCAGATACCTCTGTTCTAGGCTATAAAATATCTCCCTATCTATGGAAAGGAAATTGAAGAGGCATGACTCAAGAAACTAGGCAAGAAAAAGAAGGACCCCACTACAATCCATGTAGTAGGGCAGCTTGCTGATATCATGCTTGGAAAAGTAACTATCCCCAAGTACACTGATCCAGGTAGCCCTGTAGTTGAATTTGTTATAAATGGGATGAACATAAAGAATGCTTTGATTGATTTAGGTGCAAAAATCAACGTGATGACTAAAGACATCCTACAACAACTATATATTACGAACATGAGATCCACTCCTATAGTCTTGCAGCTTGCCAATAGCTCCACTGTGAAGCCAAATGGCATAGTCAAAGACTTGGTGGTAATCCTAGACTCCTAGGAGTATCCATTTGACTTCATGGTTCTTTCCCCTAAATAAACAATAAGAGGATACACACTTATCCTTGGTCAGCCATGGCTAGCAATTGCAGATTCTTATATTGGATTTCTCTCAGGTGATATGACCATTTCAGATGGCATGAACCCTAAAAAATTTGTTTTGTATCCTCTAGCTCAACCATCCCAAAATGCAGAAATATTAGTATGGCCACATATTGGTGAAGAAGCCAAAGAATTCAACCCTATGGCATAGCTTATGATGCTTAGAACAAATCCTTTCCTACAGCTTCAAGTTGAATATGAAGTGTTATCTAGCATCATTCAGAACCAATTTTAGATAGAGGAAACAACATCTATTCCCACAAACCTTGGGCAAACACTTATATTTGTTCTGCATGATCTTCCTGCGCCACTCTTCCTACAACAACTCTCTGTAGACAGACATCCTGTAGCAACTATCCCCACAAAAAAAATACCTATAGCAAGAGGTATGTTTCACACAAAGCTGCCACCTGAACTTATGATACCTTGTATTCATGAAGCAACTATGATAGAGCTAGTCACACAAGTACAATTGTATGAGGGACACTCTCTACACATCAATAGTAAATTGAATAAAGGACAATAGTTGATATTGGAAAATATACTAAAAACTCACCAAAAATAATTTTTCTAGGATTATCATGACATGAAAGGACTAGATCCAAAACTTTGCACTCACAGAATCTATATCAAGGATGAATGTATGCCTTTCATACAACCACAATGGATAATCAACCCTTCCTTGAGATAAATTGTCAAAACTAAACAGCAAAAGATGTTAGATGTAGGATTTATCTACCCTATTTTAGATAGCTAGTGGGTATCCCCATTGATGATTGTTCCCAAGAAGGGAGGAAAATGGAAAGTTTTTGTTGACTATAGGGAGCTCAATGCTACCACTAAGGAGGATCACTTTCCCCTGCCTTTTGTGGATCAAGTCCTAGAATCTCTTGCAGGAAAATAATACTTCTCCTTTCTTGATGGATTCAATGGATACAATTAGATTCAAATTGCACTAGAAGACTAGGAGAAGACTACATTTACATGTCCTTTGGGGACATATGCATATTATGTGCTTCCCTTTGGGCTATGCAATGCACCTGCCACTTTCTAGAGAGAAATCATCAATATATTCCCAGACATCTTCCTTGACTGCATGGATATTTATATGGATAGTTTTACTACATATGGTGCCACCTTTGATGAAGCACTGGAAAACTTGAAGAAAGTACTATAGAAATTTGAGGATCTAAACCTGTCCTTAAACAGTGAAAAGTGTTTCATGATGATGCAAGAATGTGCAGTCCTTGGCCACTACATTTCACACCTTGGCATTCAAGTTGATCCAGCCAAAATTGAGGTAACAAATAATTTGCGTACACCTACAAAACAAAAGGATGTTAGGAGATTTTTAGGACATGCAGGCTATTACATACATTTCATCAAGGATTTTATCAAAATAACAGCCCCACTATATAGCCTTTTGACTAAAGATGTTGAATTTCAATGGACAGAAAGTTGTGACAAAGCATTTTCTGATTTAAAGATAGCTCTAACTCATGCTCCTATACTTAAGTGACCAAATTGGGAATTCCCTCTCCACATCCATACTGATGCCTTAGATTATGCCATAGGAGTAGTCTTAGGGAAAAAAGAAGAAGCTATTGAAAATGACATTTACTTTGTCAATAAAAACTTCCAAGGAGCTGATTTAATTACACAGTCATAAAGAAAGAAATGCTAGTAGTAATCTATTCCCTGAATAAATTCAGGCACTATATCACAAGTTTCCATTTCTTTGTAAACACTTATCATGCAGTCATTAGATACCTTATGAAAAAACCTCTAATCTCAGGAAGATTAGCTAGATGGTTGCTACTAATGCAAGAATTTGACATAACCATTATGGACAAGTGAGGAAAATAAAACGTGGTTGCTGATTTCCTCTCAAGACTAACATCATCAGATGATACTCAAGCAATAAATGATTGTTTTCTATATGAGCATCTATTCTCCATTAGCATACAAACACCCTGGTATGCTGACATATTCAATTACCTTGTTATAGGGAGAGTTCCTCCTCACTTCTCCCCAAAGGAGAGAAGAGTGTTGAATGAGAAATCCTTTCCTTTTTCATGGATAGTTGGATTCCTATTTTATATTGGACCTGATCATGTTATGAGAAGGTGTGTAAGGTAAGATGAAACCTATGAGTTTCTCATGCATTCCATGATGAACCATATGAAGGCCACTTTGTAGCTAAAGGGAAGTAATGAAAATATTGAACACATGATACTTTTGGCCTACATTACACAAAGATGCAAGAAGATATACAAGAAGATGTGATAGATGCCAAAGAAAGGGGCAGGAAAACAACGTCAGATGATATGCCACTCTACCCACAAGTAGTAGTTACTCATTTTGACAAGTGGGGTCTGGATTTTGTGGGACCCATTGATCCTCCATCCAATGGTAAGTCCTATATTCTGGTTTGCACTGATTATGTAACAAAGTGGGTTGAAGTCAAAGCCATGAATCATGCAAGAGGCAATAAGGTTACACAATTCCTTTATGAAGAAATTTTCATGAGATGTGGGGTACCAAGAGAAATCGTAACTAATAAGGGCACTCAGTTTACATAAACCCTTATTACATCATTGGTCAATGAATATAACATTAGGCACAGGAAATCCACCCCTTATCATCCTCAAAAAAATGGACAACTCGAGGTGAAAAATAGAGAGATTGAGGCCATCCTCACCAAAACAATGTATATTCATAGAAAATATTGGGTAAACAGATTATGAGAAGGAGTTTGGGCTTATAAGACAACCTGGAAGACAACTACAGGCTTCACCCCATTTGAGCTGCTATATGGGAAAACAACCATGATGCTTATAAAATTTGAGCACAAGACTCTCAGAACTGCTCTAGAGTTGGGGATGGATATTTCCAAGGCACAAAAGGAACAAACCATGTAGCTCAATGAATTGGATGAGCTAAGGAAAACAAAATTGCATCACATTGAACTTGTGCAAAGTCAAAGAGTCCAATGGAATGACAAATTTATCAAAGAAAAGAAAATTCAGCTAGGTGACTGGGCATTACTTTATGATTCATTGTACAAGGATAATATGGGTAAATTGTAGACAAGATGGCTAGGGACTTATGAAGTGGTAGATGTCTTTCCCAATGGAGTTGTGTAACTCACAACCATTGACCTAGTGAAATTAAAACTACTGGTAAATCGGCACCATCTCAAATTATATCATAAACCAACTTCAAAAGAAGAGTTCTTGCAGTAGTTTATCCAACACACAAAGACCAAGCATGGTTCATGCAGCAATGAAGTTCCTTGAACCAAAGGTAGTGGACCTAGTGTCCCTCCTTTCGATTAAATGAGGTATGTACTTATCATAATAAAGATTTATGCTTTTGTAGAAATTCATTTCTTCACCCATCCACCCATCTACCCATTTGTACCACATTTCTCTCTCTTCCATCATTTCATTTCACCTCACCCCATTTCATCATCATGAATTGCTCAATTATTGCTCACCAATGCAAGTGGCACTTTCTCCTTGATTGATGAGATGATTTATCCACCATCATGTTTGCATACACTTAGGTACATGCATATTAATTGCATTCTTAATTATCCTTTTGAGTGTTTCCTTTCATCACCGTACGATAAGATGGACATTCACATAATTGTCTTTAACTCCCCCATCAAAACAATATTTCCATTTGCATGTGTGGAGACATGTCCAGATTTACGTAGGGGGGAGGGGTAAGAAAAATGCAGAATTTTTTCCACATGCCGATATATGATTGTTTGCATCAGCAAATCTTGCTGAGATGATTACAAATTTAAAATGAATGGAGGCTCGCATGTGTGATGTGACACTAAAGTATCAGCACCACTCCCTCTCATTATGATTCCTTTTATTACCATTGTTGATATTCTTAACTTTGTCATGATTCTGAAATGCAAGTGCTAAGTTGCTAAAAATAGGGTAAAAAGGTAATTCAGTCGACGGATTCACCCAACAAGTAAACAAGGAAAAATTGAAAAATACAGAGGTAATTTGGTAGGGTGATGAGCTGAGCAGAGACAATGGGAGGAAGACTCATTTGAAATGAGCCCTCAACTCATGATGCCTTGTTACAAGATGTAGTGTGCTTAGCCAAATTTCAGAATTGTGGATGTCTAGACTATTTTCTGAAGCTGGATGGTTTCAATGAAGGTATTGCATTGGATTTTGCTTGAAAATTTTCAAACAAAAAGGCCATGGTGAAAGGACTGGAAGTCATAGTGACTGAGGAATGAATTTATGAAGTTTCAGGGTTACCAATAGATGGTGAACCTTACCCTATTTTGAAGGACGCTAGGATAGCTAGGGCCATATTTACAATGCATGGTGACCCTCTGCTCACAATTGAAAAGCAAGGTGCCAAGAGGCTCTCTCTACCTGAGCCATGGAAGCAAGTTTTCATGCATATCATAAAGTAAATCACTTGTAAAGTTCGGTTGTCAAACCTGCATTCAGTACATTTCAAATTATTGAGTCATATGTGGCATAAGAGGAAGATGAACGCGCCCAATGTACTATACAACCATCTATCTATTATGGCAGAAGAAACAAAAAAAAGTAGATAAAAATATGTATCCCACCACTATTTACTTAAAGTGTTGGTTATGTAATCTTTGCATGATACAAACCTTGGAATGGCTTGGGATGATTTTGTGAAAATGGAGCAGCATAGACCTGAACCCTCTCAGCCTAGGGTTTCATCTCAATCATGTAGGCCTAGCAGAAGAGTGAGCACAGATGAAGGCACCCTTGGTGCCTCAACCTCTGGTGTTGGTATGGATTCCCTCATTGAAGAAAAGACCATAAATGTTAGCTCCTCTAATAATGAGAGTGAAAAAGGAAAATCATCATCACGTTCTGATGATGATGATGTTCCATTAAAAACTATGATAAAAACAAGAGCAAAAAAGAGAGGCAAAAGCAAGGAGAAGAAAAATGCAATCTGCACTAAAAAAGGTGCCAAGCCCTAAGAAAAGGAATGCTAGCACTGTTCATCCTCCAGCCAAAGAGAAACAAAAAATACCTCTCAAGAAATCAAAGTCGAATGACCCTAAGTTTTGTGGGACATCAGATGAAATTACAAACGCTACAATGGAGTAGGAGAAGGAACAAGAAAAAGATGTGTTTGAAGAGGCAAAAAAAATGACCTTGGCGGATCTTGCTACCATTGGTGAAGAAGTTGAAATTCAAGGAAATGAAGAAAATGAGGACTTCCTACAACAAGACCAACAGTGGGACTTCCTGCATAAAAGTTAGGAAATAGATAAGGAGCTCCTACAACCACCACCAAAAGAGGAACAAGAGGTCCTACAGCAGAACATAGAAAGAGGAATCGTACCTCAACAACCTAAATTGGTAATACCTCTTGAATCTATACAGATAGTCCTCTATGGGAAGCAACCATCTACAAAAATTATGGTAGGAATCCACAATCCTCTTGATTTTTCAGTACATACAACTATTTTAAATTTATGGAAACAAATACAAAGAAGAGAGGAGGAGTGGAAGGAAGAAAAGAAAAGACTAAAAAAGGAAATTCAAATGAGGGATGAGACAATCAAAGACAATAATGAGGAGATTGTTTTTTTGAAGGAAATGATAAGTGGCAATTCAATTCTGGTGCAACAAATTTTTGACTGTAGGACCTCTCCAAGGGGTTATGCTTTGCACTTAAAGGAGAAATACCTTTCCTTTATAATTTAAAGGATCATCTTAGGCCTAAACCCCTCCATTGAAACCCCTGCTGATTTTTTCAATGCCTACAGGATTGCCTCCCCTGAAGTGAAAAATTTGCTATGTGAATTCTATCTACATAATTTTGCTGTCCCAAAAGATAAAGATTGGAACCCATTGCCTTATGTTGGAGATATATAGCTGAGAGAATTCATGTCTTGGGTATAGAATGCGATTAGTTGTGGTGAGAAATACAATTCTTACAAGAAGAAAGAATCCAGTATTCCCCTAGCTATCAGGGTTGAATCTAAGATCCCCACAGACATTTGTACAGATTGGAATAGATTTCTCTTTAGGCCGAGCTATGGTGACCGAATTATGCCTTGGATTGAGGTTGTGTGTAGTAAATATGAGGGAAAAACTACTACAAAAGAAAATAATATGAGGGGATATTTGTCCCAGCATTGGAATTTTTTGAGTGATGAGCTAAAGCAGGCTAAGCCACACTCTGTTCATAATTATGTTGCTGAACTGAAAAGAATTGACAAATATATCTAGCTTGGGAGAACCAAGGGGTGTGAATGGATTCCCCTGACTTTCCAGCCACCCATCCTCCTATGGCTTTTGGCTAACTTCAGATTCTACATGTATGACATTGCAGAAGAGCAGCATAGATGGAGGTGGCTTGACAAGCTAGGTGGGTTTTATTGGAATCTTGATTCACCTACTACAGACACCAACATTGGACACCTATCGATTGGAGACTTCAAGGCCTTAACAAAGAAGAAGCATAAATCTTCCCCTATTGGAGGACCAACAAAATGCTAGGTTGGGGGGAGTGATGTTTCTAGAATTTGGCCTAGTTAGAAGGGTAGAATCCCTTCTTATTTTTTGAAATTACCACAAACTTTGACATTATATGTTGGCACTTTTCATATAGTTACTCTCAGTTATATGACATATGGACTAATTTCACTTCTGCTGGTTTTAATGATATATATACTTGGATTATGTGGACCATCTATATTTATCTTGCCTATGATTGATGAAAGTTATTTAAGGTCGTTATGATTATGTAATTACTAAGTGTATTGACATTATTCTGCAAACATGATTGAAATGCTAAGTGAGGAATGCAGCCGATAGCTGGTTAGGTTGAGGAGTCGCACGAAGGTCAACTAAAGATGATGGTAGAATATTCATGTTGCAGTCGCATGTAGCTCAACTAAAGATGATGGTAGAATATTCATGTTGCAGTCGCATGTAGCTACCTTGCACCGATCTTTAATGGTATTGAGCATCACGGGCATTACTGTAGTGGTTGAATCCATGTTTGGGCATGCATGTCCGAATGGATTCCCCTGCATGCATAACCACTCCTTCTATTTTCTCTCATTTTTCATAAATTACATCCTCTCAGTTATTGGGAGTTGATGGCCCTATTTAATTGATAAATAAGGCTCGAATCCTCCTTCCTCAAGCTAGCGATAGTGAGTTAGTGAATTTATTTCCATGTTCTTGTACAAGCTAATTATCTTCCATATTCCTGTAATTGCATTTTCTGATAAATTAAATGAGATTCTAAGTTGAGTATCCAAGTTTTATAATAGCTTAAAGGATACTCATCCAAGGGGGCCCACTTGGTGAGTAATTTGTTCTTTTATTTTAGTTAGATTAGTGTTAGTTTATGTTTAGTTCTTAGTTAAGATTTTTGGCATTGACTATTTCTGCAACCACTAGGACTCTATTCTATGACGATTCCTATAGTCAAGGTGAGAAGAGTAGTTTCTATTAGATGCTTAGATCTTTCCTTCCTCCTATGCATAATTAGTTTATATTTTCTTGAGTAATGTTTAGTATTTTCTTTATTTCCTTTCATGCAATTTGCTTTCAGCCTTAAGCTTTCTTGGTCATAGAACTATGATGACTACTCTAGAATTCCTAGTGCACATACTATGTTGACCCATTTCATGTTCACATCCCTAGGTTGAAAATTTAAATGTACCTTCATGATGGTCAAAATGGCTATTCAGATTAGATGTCCAATATTTGAATCATGGAAGCAAGAGCTTAGTTATTGAAATTATTATAGGAGGCGGACAAGGAGTGTTATCCTATCAATCCTTGTTGGATCTAAATCAATAAGCCTTAAGTTTCAAATCATCCCAGGATCTAAACTCTTTAGAATGAAGCTAGGTATCTCGTGGTTAGTAGCTATGAACACAGTTCCCTTGGTTATACACAAATGTCTAGAATTTTTCCATAGAGGATCGGTACATGTTGTCCATGACACTGATTATAGACAACCAATTGCACATGGTAGCTACACGCTAGATTACTTTTGGCCTGCCTCTCTTGGTCATATCCTACCTAGGAAGGACCTTCTACACCACATATATCAAAACTATAAGAAAGGGAGTGCTAGGCCGAAAGTGAGATACCCTCCTTTGTCTTATTCTATCTTGCATAGAGCTTTCTTAAAGGCTGATAGTGATATCATGAAGGCACTTAGAAGAGAAGCGATCTTGAGATCCTCCTTCTTCCTCTTCCATGGTTTAGGCTGATGCTTCCTCTCACCTTGTTGCGGTACAATATAATTTTGTCTCACATTTGTGAGAGAATCCCATGGTGCACACTTGGCAGAAGGTCAAGCGTCCTGCATTTTAGCTTCCTGTCTTACCAATGGAGCCTAGGCCTATTTGGTACGGAAGACAGAAAACCCCCCATGGAGAGTCCTCTTTGTCTCAGCCTCCGTGGCCTCCTACTGTTCCTATTCCTAAAATAGTAAATGGGAAGAGGCCCACTACCGAGGCATTAGAATCAACTCCTCTTGTCATTTCTCAACCTTTCTATCCTCCTTCCATTCAAGATTCTTCCCTTCCACTCGAGATAGTCATGGAGGAAACTCCCATGGATGAGTAGGATCCCTCTGTCCCTTCACAATTTATGGCTTTTGGTGAGAAGAGCCATAGAAATTGCCTTGCGGGTGAGCGTAAGAATCAACGAAAGGCTCTTGTAGTCGAGAAAGCCTCTTTACAGAAGGAGGAAGAGAAGATCGCGTCTCCTACTGTGTCTTCCTCTTTCCCTCCTTCTATCCTTTAATCTCTTCTGGCTCCCACTGTGAGCACATATGTACCTGAAAAGGTATGAGTGTTCATTGCTCCTTCGACGGAGCCACCCTTGTTGACTTTTGTCCTAGATGTATTGTCTTTCCCAAATCCCATCGACATGGTTAACATTTCGGTTGTGTCCACTGTGGTTCTTTCCTCTTCTTCCTCTCCATTCCTTCTTTCATCTATGGGGAGTTCACCTCCCCCAATGAAGAAGAAAGTAGAGCATGGCCCCTCCAACAATGGATGACATAAGAAGAGGCCACCTTCTTTGAAAGGTGGCCCCAAACTAACTTGTTTTGTCTTAGTGATGGAACCAATCCCAGCCTCCCCCAACTTTGTCACTACTCTTGAGTCTCTTGGTGATCCTAGAAGTGAACCTTGAGTGAAAACTCCTCCATTTGTCGAGGTAAAACATGGCACTCATATCAAGTGCATGTTTAACTTGGTGGATGAAGTCCCAACCCTATTAGTGATCTTCACTAGGTCATTGACCTTGGACCCACAAGAGGTAAGTGATGAAGACCTTACAGGTCCCTCTACTTTGGCCCTTGTTGTGAGAGGATTGAAAGCTCCTCCCCTTAACATTACACCATTGCAGGCTTGTCTTCCTTCCTTCGAGGATCTAGAGTGGGAAGTTGATGAAATCTTGGTTGACCATTGTTAGGGGAAGACCATCTTCTTGATCTCTAGATTAGATATGTGTGCATGTCATGACATGTGATTCCCCTGTGATCATGCAACATGTGCCTGAATGACCCTCATCACCCTTGTTGGTGAATGGATATACGCATGGTGTTTTTTTTGTAAACCTTCCTCTATATGTGTCATCATTATTCAATGTTTGTGATTGAATTTCGGTAAATTGGGGATGATGCAAAGCATTAGGAGAATTTAGGCATCCTTACATGTTGACCCAATTTTTAGTTTACTTTGTCTTTCGTACATTCTTCCATCTCTGGTTGGGGATTTATGATCATTCACCTCCTACCATGGTTACCTACATATATATGAATAAAGGCATATCTGACCCCGCGTAACTAGATCCTCATGTGCCCTCTATGCATGATCTGTTTTCTTTATCTTTTCACTTTATCTTTCTCTCGTCTTTGCTTGAGTTGTCCCTTTCATGTGCGACAATGCATCTTCTACTTTACTTGGTCTCTAGAAAACACATTCATGGAAAAATGAATCTTTTCTCAAAGAACCTTCACACACTCCCTCATTAGAATTGCATTCCCAACTTACAATCCCAACAAAACGTGATTCCTTCATCATGGGTTCATAAAGAAAGGACTTGAAAATCCTCGTCCGAAGCAGGAATAGTCTTAGTATTCCCTTCGCATAAGCACATCTCCTTCCTTTTGAATTCCTTGATGAAGTGAACATATTTCAAAAGGATTCTTTGATGAGGAATCAATTTGAAAAGGAAGAAATTAAGCTTCATGAATAGCGTGTCCCTTGAGTTGACCCCACCTCTTCACGTCGGGTTCCCAAGGGACCCCTTCAAAAAATTTCAACAAAGTTCTATGGCATGTAGCTTGGGGGCATCCTAACTAGACGTGTTTCACACCTCGACATCTAGTCCGGGGGCAGCCCAACTAGACCATCTTTGTATCCTTACATCTAGCTTGGGGCAGCCTAACTAGACCTTACTTTTCAAATAGAATGTCCCTTGACACTACAACAAATCCCTGTGATTTGCTCCATTTTTTGCTTCCACCCACTCTTTTAATGTATTTTTTGGTAGTTTTTGAAAATTTGGTGCTATTTATTGGGATGGTGCATTTTTTGGCATTTATTGTGTTGATCAGTACAAATCGACACTAATTTAGGCACTAATTAGCACCTAAAGTAATGTCATCTTTAGCACCGATATTAGCTTCGAATGTAATGACACCTTGATCTCCACCTTTAGCTCTGAGTTGAGCTTTGAGTTCTGCATTGTGTTTAGCTCTGACTTTAGCTTTGATTTTAGCTTCGGTTTTAGCTTTGGGTTTAGCACCGGATTAGACACCCCTATGTCAAAGAGACTTATTTATATGTCTCATCAATGATGTAAAACAATGAAATGTCAACATGATATGGGCATATCGATGAGAGAATCACTTATGTCACATAAATAAGGTATATCTACAAGTGCTCGGTGGAACACAACTCTTGGATATAGCGAAGTAATGTCGATGAGACATTGAGATATCAATAAGATAGATAAGATTGTCTCATCGGCACTCTTCAAGTAATGATCAAAAGCATAGACCGCTATACTGCTAGGAAGGTGAGCAATATATGCATTAGAGTGATGTTCACCGCAACCCCGCAGAAAGAAGCCTTGAGTAAGGTGGTAGTGTGGTAAATAGAAAAAGGGAAGGGAAAAAAACCGCTATATCATAGTGATAATCACAAGTCTCCTTGACATGGCAGAGTTACACTGATATATAAAGAAATATCACCGAAGGAAAATATCAATGAGATAGTGGCATATCGGCAAGAGATATTAACTTGTCTCATCGACAAAGGCAACAAACATCAAAGGAACATAAGATCTAATGTTGATGAGACATTGAGATATCAGTAAGACAAATAAGATTATCTCATCGACACTTTTCAAGTAATGATCAAAAGCATAGACCGCTATACCACCAGGAAGGTGAGAAACAGATGCATTAGAGCGGTGTTCACCGCAACCCCGCAGAAAGAAGCCTTGAGCAAGGCGGTAGTGCAGTAAATAAAAAAAGTAAAGGGAAAAGCACTGCTATATCACAGTGATAATCACAAGTCTCCCCAACATGGCAGAGTTACACTGATATATACAAAAATATCGCCGAAGGAAAAAATAGATGAGATAGTGGTATATCGGCAAGAGATATTAACTTGTCTCATCGACACCAGCAACAAACATTAGAGGAACATAAGATCTAATGTTGATGAGATATTGAGATATTAGTAAGACAAAAAATATTGTCTCATTGACACTTTCAAGTAATGATCAAAAACATACACCACTATATCGTTGGGAAGGTGAGCAACATATGTGGTAGAGCGGTATACACCGCAACCCCACAACAAGATGCCTTGAGCAATGCGATATGTGGGAAATTGTAGAAGGGAAGGGAAAAACACCGCCATACCACATCAGGTATAATAAAATATGGTAATAGTATGATATTAATCATGGCATCATTACAATTTATAGCAGTAAATGCAAAAAATCACATCAGTTGCCAAAATGAAATGCTATTAAATTATTAAGAGTTGGCAAAAATAATATGACTGAATATCATGCCATCTAAAGATAAGCGATTTTTCCCAATATCGCACTCAATTCCAGTGTACTAGCTTGGAAGGATCTAAGGATATAAGAAGAAGAAGTCCTGAAAGCGTGAAATACTCGGGTAAGTGCACGAAAACTCTCTGAAAGAGATCTATAAATATAAAAAATGTTTCAAGGTTTTTTCTTCTGAAGCCATAGTAAAGAAAATTGAAACATGCCTCCTAAAAGAAAATTATTACAAGTAAAAGAAATTTGGACTAAAATTAAAGATGAAAAACCTAGAGTAAAGAAGAAAGCACTCCATCCTAAAACAAAACAAGCAGAAGTAAAAGAAAGTCAGCCTAAAATTAAAGATGAAGAACCTAAAGAAAAGAAGAGACCACTCCATCAGTCCATATTAGATATACTTCCAGGTTCTACTAAAGAGGGTAATAAGAATTTTCTCATGGACACCACACAAATTTGTAGGGATGCCCTCATTTCCAAATCTGGATGGGACTTATTTTTGTATTTTTACAGTAAGAGAAATGAGAAAATTCCAGTGTCCACACTTGGATGTTGGATATAGCAAGGTTGATTGTCCCAAATGTGTTTGTTGATGTAAAATTTATCAGACTACTGGTAAAACACTATCACTCAGCTACCAAAATAGTAAGGTTTCCAAATGACACAGTAATGGTTGAAGTAACCAGAAAAGCCATCATTGAGTGTTTTGGGTTAACAAGCAGGCTCTGACCAAGATAAACCTATAGAAAAGTGAGGAGGATTATGCTAGGTTAAAAAATACTTACAGAAGTGATGATTTACCCCTATATATGAAAAGAGGAATTGGTAACAGAACATTCCCCATCTCTACTACCACTACTAAACCATTTAATGTGACAAAATTTCAGTATTACTTTGTGAATACATATTTAGCTCTTTGGAAAGTGTTGGGGATAGATGCTCAAGATAAAATGCCAATAGGCCTAATGATGATGGCCATGAGAACTCAAAACCCTAAAACTAATATTGAGTATGACTTTGCTTCATACCTTGAGAAGGCGTTAGATGATGAATTCTCCCAAGTTATAGAGGATACAACATCGATTAAATTCAGACACTATTGCCTACCATGTCATCTAATATTGTACCAAAATAGGAACCATTGGAATAAGAGAATGGACTTGGCTATAGTATATGAGCAAGGGAATCCAACACCTATCCAGAAATGGTGCTATATTTGGGACAGTCGGTGCAATAATTCAAGATTTGATGTATTCTACGAAGAGTTTGTACATAGAATCCTTCAATTTCTTGGGTATGCAATGCCAAGATTGTGAAAAAAAAAATTGCAACTAGTGAGACCTTTGGCTTTAAGACCACAATAGGGTCATACAAACAATTTTGGAGATTGGTTCTTCCTCCCAAAAGTTACAATAATAAGAGTTTATAGATGCCCTATTGCTCCACACATTCTACCAAAATTTGTGCCCCTCAGATTAGCATTTCTTGAATTTATGTGGAAAATTATTTGGATGGAGAAAGATGTAATTCACAGGTAGAAGAAAGGAACTTTCCTGGCAAACCAAACCAAGTGTGAATATTGGACTATAGGCTCAGACACACTAGAGCAGTTACAATATTTTTTGAAGACAATATATGCATTGAAATCTAGAAAAGAAAGATTCTTTGACACTGAAAATCATATGAACAACATAAGGCGAAATATTCTTACCAAAATGGCAATGCCACACCAAGTGGATTTTGAAGAAGATTTCATTAGGAAATGCATTACTTATAATGATGTATTTAGTAGAAGGAAAAAATGGGAATATATGAAGAAGCTTGAAGAAAGGACAAGGCAGAGGTCCAAGGATTTCCTGCGATAATTTTTTGAGGAAAAGGACCCCATCAAGAGGATAGAGTTGATAATTGGTAGATTTGAAGACTTTTACAAAAATAAGGAAGCATATCTCAAAGAAAATGATGGTGGTGCAACTGTGGAGCATACCCTAGGTGAAACCTCTGGGCCTCCCATGGAGAAGTTACTTCCCAAAAGATAGAAGACATGAAGCATTGAACAGTTAGTACCCTATGAGGATACTGAAGAGGTGGGCGATACTAAGGAAGTGGCTACAATACTGTAGTCATTGATAGGTGATATTGAATTTGATCAGCCCATCCTTGAGACTAGTGCCCATAAACATGAGGAAAGGATGGGTGATGTAGAAAAAATAAGTAGAGAGGTGTATGAAGATGAAAGGGAAATTGTAGAAAGGAAATTCATAGAAGATGATGAATTCATTAAGACTCCCGAGTTTAAGAATTTTTGGATGAAGATGAAGATAAAAATAATTCAAGAGAGGATGGAATCAGCTGAAGCAGGAATTGAAGAATCAAAGAAAAATAAAATGGTATCACAGACTTTCCAGGAATTAAGAGTTGACAACATTGACATTAGCCCCCAGAAGGATAGAGAAATGGTCTTGAAGAGCAATATGCTCATTTTCCCTAGCTTGGAATCAAAGAAAAAAATTCAGCTTGATCAAGTGTAGGCTCAAGAAGATCCAATGCTAGTTGCACAATTTGACTCTGATGAAGGTGTGAGTGGAACTGGGTATAACCCAAAGATTGAAACCCTTGCCATATGGATCAAACAAAAAAATACACATAAGAAAAAATTATTGGATGTAATTCAAGGGATGAAAGGGGCAGCGATGGTAAGGACAATACAAGATACCACCCCTTTGGAGGTAGCCACAATTACCATGCATTCGATCATGTTCGCTCAAGCAACTATTAAGAGATTATAAGACAAATTGAAGGAGTATGAAAAGGAACAAAGTTTCCTAAATGATGAAGTTAATAAACTATTCATGGAGAATTTCAAATTGAAAGAACAATTAAGAGGACCAGGACCCTCACAAAGCAGGGAGATGGTGTTATATAGGCCTCCTATTGCTCGAATGGATATTGTGAAGAAAATTTATGTAGAACAGGTAAAAATCCAGAGAAGGAAATGGATGATGTAAAGAAGGCCAACAATCAAACCCAGGATGAAGTGAAAAGATGAATTTGTGAAGTTATGGAAAAGATTCTTGAGAACAGGATAAAATTATTTATGGATAAACTAGAGAATGTGCATGATAGTTATAAAAAACTTCAGTAGGAAATGGATCAAATAAAGACACATATGCTTGTATTAGATCCTTTGTTCAAAAGGTGGCAACCTATTCACCACACTTTTACTAAGTTATATAGAGTTCTACAAAGAAGTCTTGATGCACCTACAACATTAAAGCCAACTGAACAAACTATGAAGATGATTACTAATGAGTTTCAGTATGTACAAGGGTTTGATAAAAATATTGTAACATGAATGGATTTATTCCATACCTGGAAATAGTGGTATATACTTGAAATCATGAGAGATGGTGATCAGTTGAAGAACCTGGATAAGTGGAAGAAAGAATTCAGTCAAGTTATTCATAAGCGCATTACTCATATACAGGAGGATGATAATACCAAACTTCTTAGGCTAAATCAGATCATGGATGGGTTGATTTTTCCTGATGTGGGATACCTAAAGTTTGTCAATGATACAAAGGCATTACTAGATAGTCGATGGAAAACTCATCTTCCAAACATGCAAAAGATCCAGGAATATAAGTGGCCATTAGATTTTATAGTGTATCAGTGGGAGGAAAAGTATTTGGTTTTAGAAGAATAGGACACTGAGGTGAGAGCATTTGGATGCTCATCATGGAGAGGAAGACTTTGAAAGATCAATTATCACAGGTCTTCTACATTGAATAATGGAACCATATGTCAAAATGTCTTAATTCTTGTTATTTCCTTAATTATGCTAATTAAATAGTTGTTAGCAAAAGAAGTAGTTATGAAAGGTCATTTATTTTTGTAAAAGGCTTGCACCTTGTTGCTTCCTACATAAATAGGAAACCAAGCCCTAGTTTTAAATTATCATCATCATATATCATTTCCATTTTGAAGCCTTCTATTATTTATATATATCAATTGAAGCAATATAATGGAGAACATCTTATTACCAGAGATTCTCCATGACTATGTTATCATTCTGTATTTTTCTTATGTTTTCCATACTTATTTCTTCTTATATTTGAATGAATATCAGTTATTGAGCCTCAATATTGTGCTTATGTGAATGAAAATTCTAATACAATAAAGCATTTATTGTGGATGTTCGTAGAGCTGCTAAAGTTTTTGAAAATTTGAGCTTATTTTTCCTTGTTACATGTTCAACATAAAAATGGAAACTACTTAAAAATAATAAAGGTAACAAAGTGGCTTATTTAAATAATTGTGAGTTACATGCATTAATATTTTATTAACTTTTGTGTCTTCATGAACATATGTTGATACAAAATGAACGGAAGAAGCATCTAAGTAATCCTATTTTTTTCTGCCAACATTTCATACCAAAGATTGAACAATTTAATGATATTGCAATAGGTAATTAAGGATATGATGATGATGATATATTCTTTTACTTGTATATTCTATGAAAAATTCCTTATTTTCTATGAAGCAGTGTATATATTCTTGTACTTGTAAATATTTTTTTACTATTATGTATATTAAATAAAACAGAGTTTGAATAAAAAATGCTTCACCCTTTTTTGTAAGTGAGTATGTGAATTATTGTTTAAGGAAAAATTTTACAGTGTTTCATTTTCAGTTTACTAGTTTCAAAGCTTAATTTTCTATGTATATAAAATTGTATGTTATCTTTATCTCGAATGACATAAAATAGTAATATCATCAAAATCAGGGTTTTCAATTTCAGCACCATCATTGTCCACACTTTTCATATCCTATTCACTTTTAAGTACAATCATCAAAATTTTATTTTTATTTCTTGTCCTAGTTAATCTTGATTCCTTTCAGCACAACATAGTAGATTGCAAGTTAAATTTCAAACATTTTCTTTGCATTTTTTTGTATATATTATTTTCTCAGTGCATCATTATGTAACCAAAATTTCACTTCTGAGATATATAGTAAAAATAAATGAAAGAACATGTTTGCTTTGCCAAGGGAATTTTTTTGTGAATACCCTATGTCTTTCAAATAAGTGTGCAAGCGAAATAAGACATAATGGATTGAATATTATTTTCTACTATACAATTTTTTTTATGTGCTTTTTACTTTTTGCGTGTGAATTACCCTCAGAAAGAGACTACTTATATTTTTCTTAAATGAAGCATTTACATTTCCTATCTACGAAAGGAATTTACTACTTGACAACAGGCTCGTGAACTCCATACAAATTAATATTGGTGTAAAATGCCATCCCCACAAATGTTGTCTGGTCTAGAATTATAATGGAAAATAAAAAATCTTGCTAGGATGATAAAACAGGTTTCAATTGTCCAAGTACTACATAATATTATTGAAGCATTTCAAAGTTTAGGCCATCAGAATCATGCTTTTTTAAACATGGATTGCAAATAATTCTGAAAATTTAGAAGTCTTGGTCATTAACATTATTGTATGCTACAATGTCATCCAGTGTATCATTTTCAATGTTCATATGTTCTTTCAAGTATTTAATATTATCATCATCCCCATCTTGACCTGCATCATCTTCATCATCATTAAAATTTGACTGTAGACCATCTATATTGTTACCAAATGTATTTGGATCAACATTTTCCATACCATCCATATTTTTGTCTTCCATAACATCATCTAACTCTATATTGTTGTCTTCTTGTGCCTAAACATAACCATCTTCAACATCATCATGGATGTCAATTTATTCGATGTTCTCTAATCCCTTTCTCTCATTTTGTTGGCCATGATTATTTTGCTCAGTATCCACTAATGCATTTTCAAATACATTCCTTAATCTTGGATCATAATGTATGACAAATACCCATTTCGGGTCCAAAATATATTCATAGAAAAATACCTACACATGAATGATATACATATATTAGAAATTATATAAATTATATGAACATATATACATCAATTTAATAATGGAACAATATTTTATAGATTACCTTTTTTATACAATAATTTCTATAAAACACAATTTTGACAACATAGTTTATAAAACATCAGTCCACACTCATTTATTGTTCTTTGGTTTTCTGCCCTTAAGAAAATCCTTAGGGAGACCTCGTTCTTCCCTCTTCTTTTGCACAGGAGTGCATTTTAAGAAGGGGTAATCAATCAATAACTCATCCCCAATGGTAAGGTCCATAATAGGCTCAACCATTATCAATCTATCAACCTCTCTTTCCATATCTCCATCTTTATCATTTATAACCTCAACAAATTAACAATCCAGTCTTATAGTAGGGTCCCTTCCCTTACTACTGTTTATAAATCCTATAATATTTTTATGTGTGTATGCACATCCATCTATATACATAAGATGACCTCTATTCATTTCTTTGTAAATTTATCTCAAACTCAGGGGCAAGTCATTATCTCCATCACATTCATTCTCATAGGGTATGTAGTCCACCTTCCCCTTGTCTTTAAGAAAATTATGCATCTTCACACCAATTCTTGTTCTATTACATGTTTTCATCAATTCCTTATCTTTCGAGATGGTATATTGGCCCATATTTTTGTTAGATGTATCATTTGATAAATGATCATTCCTTCTAGGCTGGAAGTCAATGATCCAAGAAAATTTAAACCAATAAATTTATCCTGCAAGTATCCATTAAGAAAATATTAGTTATTTAAATAATATAAAACAATATTTAAATGAAGTATACATGTTATTTATATCAAATTAGAGAATTCCTCACCACAATTCCTATTGGATTTGAATCGATTGTAGGAGGCATACTACCAACTAGAAGCTCATCATATATGTAATGTCTTTGTACAATCGCTCATTTGAATTGTTTCTTTCCACGACATATAGAACATCCACAAACAACAATTCTCTCAAAGTATTCATCCCATGTACTATAGTCCTGACCTACCTCTTCTTCAGTGCAATTATTTTTTGTGTCTACAGTATCCATTGTCATATCCTCTTCCACCCACTATTGTCTATGTGATTTAATAGTTTTAGGTACATGTCCATGTACATATCTTGTTCTTTTGCTAGTTGAGAACTTAGGCTCTACATTTGCTCCAATCTCCATCTAAAATAATCAACAACATGCATATTAATTTATGTCAATATTGGATAATACATTATAAATTTCAATAATATTGTGAAAAAGTACATAGATGTATCACAAAATGCCATCAGATAATTTTTTCCTAAGTTAAGAAAAAATTGAGTACCTGATGTCCTGCTTCACCCGTTGTGCCCTTATTTGATATGACACGATCTGTTGCCATGGCCTCGTCTTGACCCTAGAATACACAACATAGTAAATAATTTTTAGTACACAAATTATATCATTTCAATGAATATGCTATCCAACACAAAACCTCACTTTAGTCATATATTTGACATATTGATATCATGTTTTGGCTATCCTAAGTTTCAAAATTTTCCCTTGATCATAGAATCACATTTAATCACCATTCCTATGCATTTTCAACCAATAAGTTTGACCTCAGAGGCCTCATGGACAAAAAAATGACTTTATCTCCTCTATGTTGTAGCATTTGTGAATTCATAAAAATCTTCATCCTTTGGTTGAGGTTGCTTTCTCTTCTTACCTCTATTGTATATGCATGTTCCATTGTCTCATCTATTTCCACACACTTTTTTCTTAGCGATTTAGTATTTCTATGTCATCCACGTCCTCTCTCTATGGCCTCCTCTATGAATAAAAATGTTGCCACAAAATCTTTCACCGCACTACAGCCAAGAAGGAATAATCAACTTGTGGGACCATAGTAAAAATCACTCTACCGCACCAAGCTGATGAAGGAGCCACGAGACAATGTGGTCACCGCACTACTGTATGCCAATGTTAGAAGACTTCTAGTACTACGGGAGTCACTGCAACACTGCCAAGAACAAAAGGAAGAATCGAGCTCCACCACAGAAGCTTTCACCACACTACCACAAAGAAGGATGATGCACCTTGCGGGACCATGGTAAAAATTGCTCTACCACACTGAGCTGATGAAGGAGCCACAGGATTGCGATGGTCAAAAAAACATGGCAGGAGTTGGAATTATTTCCAACAGTATGGATCCTGTGATACACAACAATTAAAATAGTCACTACATAGGAATGATAGGCGCTAAATTAGGTGCACTTGATGCTGCCTTATATGTCCCAAACATATTACATTTACAACCAAGATTCAACACTAAATTTGGTGTTAACTACCGTCGACTAAAGCATCGAATAATGAATCAAAATAAAAAATTTAAAAATTTCTCATGTGAAGGAAGAAATCAGACGACAAAGAAAGGAAAAAATGAAAAAAGGGAAAAACGTCATGCAAAGGAAAAGAGCAGGGCACTACAAGCAACTGATAAGAAATTTGATTTAGTTTGCAACACGCCATGCAGAGGAAGAGAGTAGGGAGCTACCAGCAACTGATGAGAAATTCAATTTAGTTTGCGACACCATAGGTAAGCTTACAATTTTTTTTCTTGGTTGAATTTGTGATTGTTTACTGTTCTTTGTAGTGCATTTTAATTTGTTATTGTTTACTAGTTCGCGGCCTAACCAGTCTAGACAACCTCTAAATTGTCCCATCATTATAAATTGTAAAACCTTTGAGAAACCAACAAATTTTTTTACCCTACCCATTTGAGCTTTGGCTCAAAATATTATAGCACGAAGTGAGGATGCCTCCATTTTCTTTCCCTAACCTGGGTATCAAGGAAATAGTGAACTACTTGGAAAATATAGGAATTGGGTTAGTCACTGCTGAGCAACTACTAAATATTAATGTAGAAACCACTTAGTTTTTCCCAGTCACGCCATAGTCACCAATTCCATGACAAATTCATGCAAGATTGCATTATGAAAGAGTGTTCATGATAAGTTTATCAACACTAAACAAACCTAGTGAACATATTTTCCCTAGGTTATCAACACTAAGCAAACACAATGAACATATTTTCCCTAGGTTATCAACACTAAGCAAATCCATCGAACATATTTTCCCACAAAACAAAACTTTCATAGCACAAACTAGATGAAAACTTTCATACTTGACAGTGTGTACTTCGTTTGCCTCCACAGACTAGACAAAAAATAATTTTCCCTAGGTCACCCCAAAATGTCAAGCAATGCAGGGAAGCAAGCATTTTCATCAAACACTGGCCACAATGAGGTAATTCATTGGAAATTTATAGATTTGTAAATGTTTCCATTGTTTCATTGAATTTTACTTTTTACTTTTTTATTTCTAAATTTAAAAGAAGAAATATAATTTAAATATATATATATATATATATATATATATATATAGGGACATGAGACTGACAAAGATAAAGATGAATTGGCTTCCATATTGGGGGAAGAGGAAGTGAACAAATTGGTTAATTTGGACTGGACAACACTTTCTAGATACATAGAAAAACAATCTGGTAACACTCTTCAAACATTGCAAACAAATCAACTATGTCAAAGGGAATCAGTTGATTCCCCAACCACTCCTGGATCTTGCAAAAGATCTAGGAGGAAATCAATGATAGTAAACTCTAAAAATGTGGAAGAGGGAGTAGAGACTTCCACTCTTGGGACAAAAAATTCATCCACCACACCATGTTTTCAATCTTGCATTGGTAGCTACAATACGAAGATAGAATACGAGGTGGTTTCAAGGGAAGTCCAAATGACGGATGCTGGGAAAACATTTGTGAATAGGTTGAAGAAATCATGCCTTCAAAGGTTCAACGATCATCTACATTTTCCATTCTCAAAGATGCCCATGCACCTGAAAAAATTAGTTATACATGACATGGAGAATGAATTTGGCATAGGTTGGTCTGTAAAAAAGATAAAGCTATGAATTTCTCAAAACTACAAGATATTTCGGTGCAACCAAACAAAGAAGATAAAAAAAATCCCTCCTAAGCTAAGGCAGAAAAAAGGCCAATTGATATAAGTGTGAAATTATGGAAAGAGCTTGTAAAAGCATATGAGAAGTCTGATGTATGGAGGAAGTCTGGTGAGGAGAGTATGCTGGTATTTGAATTTTCCCATAAAATGATATCAAATTTATTAAACGATATTTTAACTTGATTTGTGCATAGTTAAATTGAATTAGTATATGTTTTAGGACAAGGGCTACAAGGCTAGGCTTGAGAAACTTTGTGCCACACATCACAGTGGCCAGAAAGGTTTGCAGGCCTTGATTTGTACATTTTTAAGTATATTTAATAAGTTAAATGATATATTTTTTTATTTCCTTGGAAAAAGTAAATGATTGCATATTAATTAGTTTAACTAGTCCATGTGGCATGTTTTGACAAGAGGAGAAATATGGCCGCCATCCAAAGAAATTTGAAAAGAATATGTTACAAAACAAAAAGTGGAATGATTTTGTAATCTGGATGGAAAACGAGGTATCAATAGTTGAGTTTCAATAACTTAGCTGGATATTGTTGTGTTAATATGTCAATTTGCATCTCTTGTGTTGAGTTATTTATTGATGCATAGGATGAGTAAATAGAGCTCAAATATTATGATTACAAGATGACTGTTTATGTGCATGAATATATAGTAGAAGGATGTAGATGAACTCAATTCATATGAATTTATGCCTCTTGGTAGGAATTCCTCTAAAATTTCTAATATCAGGTGCCTGAGACTTCCCTGTAGCTTTTACCTTTCATTGTTGCCTTTCCTCTTCACTGTTAGACTTGTCTCCTTTTTCCTTATCTGCATTTCTAGCTTTGGCTTCTAATTCATCCCATGTTTTACCATCCTCCTTTGACTCCACAAGAGATTCATCTTTTGAACCTTCCTCATCTAATTTTGATTCCTCTTCTACATCAGAGGGTTCATATCCTTGATCCGACTCTTCTAAATTATCACAATTAGAATCACTAGCTTCCATATTCAAAAATTCCCAACCAACATCTTCAATAAATTTATCTGGATCATCAGTAATAGTCTTCAAAATTGGCTGCCAGTTCAAGTTCATTTTGCTTTCATAATAATTTATATCCATGGAATTTAGCCATTCCTTGATGCCATCAAGTGAAGATTGAGGAGTGGCACACATGCGGAGTACATCCCGCTTGAAGTCTTTGAAAACAATAACCATATCAAATGCCTTTTTCCCAAGTCCTACTCTCTCAAGGTTAAAAATCCCAATCTCACTAATAGCAATTACTAAGAAAGGTAATTCCACCAACTCTACCAAACAGTTTATCATAAGAACAATAAAAGCGGAGGATTTGAAAGGAACTCCATGAAAACCAAGCTCTCTAAATGTTATATCAAACTCTAGTTCAAAATATTTTAGATGAGGCTGCTCCCATAGCTCTCTTACTGGCTTGACAAATCCTTGAAACTTTGCATTGATATTAATTTTACTGTCCCTCTCTTGCTTTTCTTCCTCAATTTCATCGGGATCATACATTAACCTTCTTGACCCTCCTAAAGTTTGGACCACAAGCATTACCTCCACATAAAACTAGACATCCTTGGTCTTCTTGGTTCCCATGCCATGATATGGTTATGCAAATTAAAATGAAGAAAAGTAATCATCTCCTTCTCCGCTAGTTGGAAGAATGCATGCTTAGTGTTTTGATACATAATATCAGCTCTCTCTTTTGCTCTCATGGTTGAATACTAAAATTCATTATGGTGGGCCTCTAGAGTTCCAATCATCTTTCTTCCTCTTCTGCCAAATGCTGGCCTAATCCACACGTCTGCCAACCTAGTTGCCTTTGTTTTTGAAAGCTGAAGTTTCTCTCGAGTCACTAGTGTAGCTCTCTTTTCCTTTTTAGACTCTTTCATTACTATAGGAAATTAGTGCCTAATTGAATAACAATCTCTATCTCACTAATAGTGATTAATAAGAAAGGTAATTCCACCAGATCTACCAAATAGTTTACCATAGGAACAATAAAAGTAGAGGCTTCAAAAGGAACTCCATGAAAACCAAGCTCTCTAAATAGTACATCAAACTCTAGTTCAAAATATTTTAGATGTGGCTACTCCCATAGCTCTCTTACTCGCTTGACAAATCCTTGAAACTCTACATTTATTTTATTTTTCTTGTCCCTCTCTTATTGTTCTTCCTCAATTTCATCAAGATCATACATTGACCTTCTTGCCCCTCCTAAATTTTGGGCTAGATCCATTACCTCCACATAAAACTAGACATCCTTGGTCTTCTTGGTTCCCACACCATGATATGGTTATGCAAATGAAAATGAAGCAAAGGAAATCATCTTTCTTCCTCTTCCACGAAAACCAAGGTCTCTAAATGCTATATCAAACTCTAGTTCAAAATATTCTAGATTAGGCTACTCCCATAGCTCTCTTACTCACATGAAAAATCATTGAAACTCTACATTAATTTTATTTTCATGTCCCTCTCTTGTTGTTCTTTCTCAATTTCATTAGTATCATACATTGACATTCTTGCCCCTCCAAAATTTTGGACCACATCCATTACCTCAACATAAAACTAGACATCCATGGTCTTCTTGGTTCCCATGCCATGATATGGTTATGCAAATGAAAATGAAGCAAAGTAATCATATCCTTTTCTGTTGGTTGGAAGAATGCATGCTTAATGTTTTGATACATGATATCAACTCTCTCTTATGCTCTCATGGTTGAATACTAAAATTTATTTCGGCGGGCCTCCAGAGTTCCATTCATCTTTCTTCATCTTCCACCAAATGCTGGCTTGATCCACATGTCTGCTAGCCTCATAGCCTTTGTTTTTGAAAGCTGAAGTTTCTCCTAAGTCACCAATGTAGCTCTCTTTGACTTTTCAGACTCTTTCATTGCTATAGTAAATTAGTGCCTAATTGACTAAAAATCTCAATCTCATTAATATTGATTACTAAGAAAGGTAATTCCACCAACTCTACCAAACATTTTACCATAGGAACAATAAAAGAAGAGGATTGAAAAGGAACTGAATGAAATCCAACCTCTCTAAATGGTACATCAAACTCTAGTTCAAAATATTTTAGATGAGCTTGCTCCCATAGCTCTCTTACTCGCTTGAAAAATCCTTGAAACTTTGCATTGATTTTATTTTTCCTATCCCTCTCTTGTTGTTCTTCCTCAATTTCATCAAGATCATACATTGACCTTCTTTCCCCTCTTAAAGTTTGGACCACATCCATTACCTCCACATAAAATTGGACATCCTTGGTCTTCTTGGTTCCCACGCTATGGTATGGTTATGCAAATGAAAATGAAGCAAAGTAATCATCTTTCTTCCTCTTCCATGAAAGCCAAGCTCTCTAAATGCCATATCAAAATCTAGTTCAAAATAATTTAGATGAGGCTGCTCCCATAACTCTCTTACTCTCTTGAAAAATCCTTGAAACTCTACATTGATCTTATTTTTCTTGTCCCTCTCTTGTTGTTATTCCTCAATTTCATCAAGATCATAGATTGACCTTCTTGCCCCTCATAAATTTTGGACCACATCCATTACCTCCACATAAAACTGGGCATCCTTGGTATTCTTGGTTCCCACACCATGGTATGGTTATGCAAATGAAAATGAAGCAAAGTAATCATCTTTCTTCCTCTTCCATGAAAATAAATCTCTCTAAATTCTATATCAAATTCTAGTTCAAAATATTTTAGATGAGGCTTCTCCCATAACTCTCTTACTCGCTTGAAAAATCCTTGAAACTCTACATTGATTTTGTTTTTCATGTCCCTCTCTTGCTGTTCTTCTTCAATTTCATCAGGATCATATGTTGACCTTCTTGCCCCTCCTAAAGTTTGGGCCGCATCCATTACCTCCACATAAAATTGGACATCCTTGATCTTCTTGGTTCCCACTCCATGATATGGTTATGCAAATGAAAATGAAGCAAAGTAATCATCTCCTTCTTTGCTAGCTAGAAGAATGCATGCTTAATGTTTTGATACATGATATCAGCTCTCTCTTTTGCTCCCATGGTTGAATACTGAAATCCAATATGGTGGGCCTCTAGAGTTCCAGTCATATTTCTCCCGAGTCACCAATGCAGCTCTCTCTACCTTTTCAGACTCTTTCATTTCTATAGATCATCTCTGGGATTTAATCATTTGTACCACATGGCTGATGTGCTTTGAATCCTTGCATCTAAAGGAAATTTCCTTAACATAAATACTACTAGGGAATTTCAATGTTTCCATTGTAGTTGGCAATAAATTCGGTACCTGCAACAATGAAAATTATCCTTATATAAGAATTCCCTCCATCTTGTTAATTCGCTTGTAACACTCTTGATGGTGGCTACATGAAATCTGATTTTGATTCCTCTTCTACATCAGAGGGTTTGTATCCTTAATCTGACTCTTCTGAATTATCAAAATCACTAGCTTCCATATTCAAAAATTCCCAGCCAACATCTTCAATAAATTTATTTGGATCATCAGTAAAAGTCTTCAAAATTGGCCGCCAGTTCAAATTCATTCTACTTTCATAATACTTTATATCCATGGAGCAGAGCCATTCCTTGGTGCCATCAAGCAAAGATTGGGGAATGGCATACATGTGGAGTACATCTTTCTTTGTCTTCCACTGAATGCTAGTCTGATCCACAAGTCTGCCAACCTAATTGGCTTTGTTTTTGAAAGCTGGAGTTTCTCCTCGCTCACCAATATTAGTTGTAACTTTTTTGAAATTTTATTATGGTATGGGCACTTTGATATGATGTAATATGATTATGGTTTCATCTCATATGTTGTAATATTAGATATATAACAGAAAAATAAATTATTACATGAAATAAATAATAACTTTTCATTCTAAATGTTTTTTTTTGCAGAACACGGGTCTTCCAGAAGATCAAGATGGTCATCAACATGATATATATCCACAAAATATTGGTTCTTCCGATATAGATCACATGGCAGAGGATGCTGATGATGTAGATACAGAACGCACCGAGGCCGATGACAATGATAATGACGAAAATGATGATGATGATGACATAGTTGGTGGTAGTAACTAGTGACATTCATGATCATATAGAATGCATCATGGATTATTGCTGATATATCGTTATGATGACTCTTTTCATGGTTACTATCATATGTATCATTTTCACGGCCTATAGTACTATATTATTGAGTTGTATCGTATTGACATGATTCATTTTCACTATGTCATTTGGACATGTATCATCTTGACTTGTGTGTATGTGTAGGATCATGATGGGCCAAAAAGTGGCGATATGTAAGTGATATGATGGCCCATGTGGCTAACGACTTTTTTTTTACCCAAAATTGATGAAACGAAAAGGGTTTTTAGAGGAGATTCTCATCTTTCCACCAATATAAATTATGCTTTACTTTAAATTTAATAAATAATTATTATTTATTTTCTATTTGAATTACGACTAAAGTCTTGATTGATAGGATGATTGAAAAAAATATATAGCTTTCAAATGGTATCAAAAAATTTGAATCTGAAACATGCGTCACATTCTATGCTTCACATACTATAGGATTAAAAAAAAAAGTTGAATTTCATGAAGTTTTGACCAAGTTAAGGTGGTTAGACATTCGAGTTTTTATATTTTTTAAAAGTTGTAATAAAAAAATCATAATTAAATATTTACTTGGAAAAAAATTACAAAAAAATATGCATCACATTGGGACATGAGTCCTCTACTTATATCTAAAATATTATAAAAATATTATCATTTTATTGTGGTTAGGGTGGTCAGATAGACACCTACTTCTGATTTTTTCCCTAAAATTTAAGTACTACTGCATTGAAATTTCAAATTTTCACCAAATAGATTTATTTTTAAAAAAAAACCTAGTAGTTTAGAAACTAAATTCAATTTTCTACAAATTCTATTCTTAAATATTTTTGAAATAATATAGATAACTTATTCAAATTTTTGCGTCAAGTTGCCTAACTCTGATTTTCTGAATTTTCAATGCCACTTAAGGACCTATTTTTTCCATGATGATCCTACACATACCCTTGTATCAGTTTGAGTTACATAATTTATCAATTTTATTTATATCATTTGTACATGTATCATTTTGATTTGTTTATGATGTACTGACATATTTGACTTTCACTTGTTTTAGTTATATATGATGATGATCTTATTAGTATCGAATTGTTAATTTATATATATTAGAAGTGTTCGATGATTTTTGGATGGATATTTATTACGTATAATGATTTTAATTTACTTCTTAAGATGGATGTTGTCAAATTCAATTAAATTATAGATATTTGACTCACTTTTTTCAATTATAGATGATGATCATGTTACAATAATAGTTCAGGCGGTGATGAAAGGTAAAATTAATGCTTGACACCTCCATAACGTAATTGAACAAATAAGAGAAGTGTTATGATATTTTGGTTGGTAATGACATGTACTTTTTAATCTTTACAAGCAATAAAATATTTTTGTGTTACCGGCCAAAAATAAAATAATTATCTTGTTATTTAATCATATGATTTAAATAGTTAAATTAATTATTGTCTAATCATATGAGTTATTTAAGAGGAAAGATATATTTAACTAATTAAATTGAAATAAAACATATTAAATTAATAAATGGAAGCAAAAGGAGAAGCATTTTTAGAAGAAAAAAAGGAAGCAACAAGGGAAGCCAAACTAGAAGCAAACTAGAAGCAAAATTGGAAGCAAAACTAGAAGCAAACCTGGAAGAAAAACTAGAAGCGAAACCGGAAGCAAACCTGGAAGAAAAATGGGAAGCAAAACTAGAAGCCAACCTGGAAGAAAAAATGAAAGCAAACATGGAAGAAAAATTGGAAGCAAAACGGGAAGCAAAATTGGAAGCAAAAGTTGAAGAAAACCCAGAAGCAAAATTGGAAGAAAAACTGGAAGCAAAATTGGAAGAAAACCCAGAAGAAAAACTAGAAGCAAAACCGGAAGAAAATGTTGAAGCAAACATGGAAGTAAAACCAGAAGTAAAAGTGGAAGCAAAACCAAAAGTAAAAGTGGAAGCAAAATTGGAAGAAAAATTAGAAGAAAAAATGGGAGTAGACATAGAAGCAAAATCAGAAACCGAATTGGGTGCCAATTTTGTCATTACTTCCAACGTTACTTTCACCATTACTTTCGACATTATTTCTGGCATTGTTTCAGGCAGCTCAAGAGATGCTAGTTCCTAACGCTATTTTGGGCACTAACTAGACCCTGTGATTTCCTAGCACTAATTGAGGTGCAAGGTCCATCATAATGGATGGTGCAAACTCCAATGCAAAATTTGGCACTGAGAATACTATTCCCTTTTGCATCAATTTTAGCACCAACCAAATCACTCAATTCGTGGACTAAAATACACTAAAATCTGATGCTATTTTAGGCACTATTTTCCTATTCTATTGTAGTGTGAGTGGACCCTCCTTCCTTTTGAAGGGATCCTGAGGGACCCCTATGAAAGCTTTACAACTTAGTGATAGTCTATATGACTATCCGTTCACTAGCGTGCATGGCCACTTCCTGATGTGTTATATGTGCGGGTAAACATGTCGCCATCTCTGTCTCTTTGGAGCCCCCTTTTCTCGGTCTCCCTCATGTGAGAGTTCTTGGGGGATACCTTCCTTGGGGGTCTATGGGTCTATAAGGTGTTTTTCATGGTTTCATTCATGTGAGGGTTTTTGAAGGATACCACCCTTGCAGGACAGTGAGCTTGTAAGATACTTTCATACATCAGCTTTGTAGTTCCATAGAACTATGAAGTCCTCTCTTGCACTTCCAAGTTTTCCAGACCATGCTCTTCTTCTTCATTAGTTTAGGTATACATCTCTTGCTTTGATACTTCTTTACTAATCTACTTTACCGAAGCAATCATCAGTACTCATGCTCACTAAAGTGGGGAAAAATGTATCAACATGAATTTGCACCCCTAACACAAATTCCCTTTTGACCTTTAACACTTTAGAAAATTAAAAGTGGAGGTTTAATCCCCTTTAAGCCTGTTGCCTACATTCCACTTGGTGCATATTTTTTGTGTCGATGGGTGTGTTCTGTCAGGGATGCCCACATAGCATGCAGCCATTCACACGGCACGCTTACATCCCTGGAGAATTCCTGCAATTGGAGACTATAGAGGTGTTACATTTTTTATTGGAATTTGAAGAGTAACATCCCTCTTCGACTGGTTGACTTGAATATGGCCATTTTTCATCCATCTCTTCATAATATTCACTCTTCCATCCTTATATTTTTTCAAGAAAAAGTTTTGGACAAGTTGGAAAAATCTCCCCATGCATTGAGCAATCATTTCCAAGCTTTGTAGTAGCACCATTCACTTCATTGCAGCAATCCACTACCCTGTCACTCCAATAAGGTGAGCATAGGAAATACACCATGGAAACAAAGGCTTGAGTCCCTCTCATTCACTCCTCCACGAGCCTTGAGTGCTTTGGATGGATGCGATAAGCTCATACAATCTCTCCTTTTTCTTTCAATTGAGTAAGCACGTACTGCTTGTAGTGTTTTTGTGTTACATAGCTTGTAGTTTCTTTCCTTTATCATCTATTTCTACTATTCCAAACTTGGCTGTCCATGGAGGAAAAAACACCAAGACAAGGGTCTGATTGAGGCAGGCCCCTATACAACCCCAACAATTTCTCCCTTTATTGTGTGTAGGTAGAGATATCTTGGAGCAAGCTAGCGAGGAGATAATTGTACGAGATCGTCTTTGTCACCTTGGTGGTAATACATTTCCTTTATCATTTTTGTATCTACGTTTCTCTTTACTTAATCTCCTTTAATCACTTCAAACATCTCTAGACTATGTTGATAGGCTCACCTTCTAAGTTAGATTTACATATTTTTGGTTCTTTGGTCATACAAATGCCAGCATGTCACGATTTTGTCCTAGAACTGTGCTTCCGTCCTCAGACAAAGAGCTTCCTGAGACACGAATCTAACTCTAAAGGCTAACTCATCTAGTCTCCTTCCAAAATTTAGGATTGCATAGTGATCGAAGGATGCATAATCCTCATCATTCTCATCCTCATCATCCTAACTATCCTTTAAACTAAGGTGGGTTAGGGTAGCCTTGCAGTGGGTGGTCCCCATCTCACACAATTGGATAGGGACTTTCATTCCTTGCTCCATATGTCCTAGACCTTTCAGACCATAGCCATACTGAGAGGAAAGTTTATAACCAAGCTCATAGAAAGCTTGTAGAGTTCCAAGAGGGGGTGGCTCCACGTAGAGTGTTTCGTTCCACCAATGGACATTGAAATTTTCTACAAGAGCGGTCCCACTTTCCTTACTTGTCTTGCAAGCATTAACCTCCTTTATGGGGGTAGAGTCACTCTCCAGGGGAGGAGTGGCTTCCTAGATAGGATCACACTTCTCCTCCTCAGCAGGAGGGTCACTCGTTATCATGTTAGTGGAACCTATAAAATCCATAGCAAAGGGGTTCGACATATTCTCCACTATGAAGGATTAAAAAAAAATCAAGGAACCCCAATCATTGCCTAAGAGAGCATTCGCTCTAGGGGATGATGAAGGATACAAAGGTGATTCACATTCTTCCATCTTAGGTGGTTCATCTTAGTTGATACTCGCTCGAGGAAAAAATCCCATAGTAGGTATCAACAAGGAACAAGCCATAGCATCAATAGTTAAGGAAGGAATGCAATTCTTGAGAGTGGGAGCAGCTAAATTATGGCCAACGATGGATAGCAAACAAAGGTGCACAACCTCCAGATCTTCTTTAACCGTAACCACTTGATTGTTAGCATCAAACTTCAAGGAATGATGTAGGGTAGAAGTTACTACCCCAATATCATGAGTCCAAGGTCTTCCTAAAAGAATATTGTATGGTAATAGATCGAGCATTATGTAAACCAATGTAAGCAGAGTAGTGGGGCCCAACTGCAAAGGTAATGTTATCATACCTAGACCTTGGCTACCAGCATTATCAAACCCATGAATATATAAGGAAGAAGCCACCAAGGAAGATGAATCAACCTTGATTTTAGGTAGTAGATCTATACCACAAACATTGAGGACTGAACCAGTGTCAATGAGGGTACGTCTAATATCCATGTTGTTAACATTTACTATGATCATCAAAGGTTTTTCTTATTTCTGAATGACCAGAGGTAGGAGTTCATGCGGGTGGAACATAATATCTGGTGAATCTGCTCAAATATGTGCCATCAACACATCAATGTCCATAGGCCTAGCTGAGGTAGGCAAGAGAATCTTTTGTAAGGCCTCCTACAATATCTCTTGATAGACCGGAGTGATCTGAAGCAAATACCAAAGCGAGATCTTAGCTCGAGGAGTTGCTCGATTAGATCATAATCACCTGGTACTTTGATTGTGGGTTTAGAAGCTGGAGGGAGGTCAAGTTGAGATGGAGGTAAATAAGTAGTAGCTTGGTTTGGCTACGATGTAGGAACAACTTGTTGTTCTAAGTTTTGTAAATTTCTCCTCATAGGGTATGTGTGCCCTATGAAATTATAAGAAGTAGAGTTAGTAGCCTTCACAAATCTCGAATATAAGTTGGATGGATTGCTACACCTGAAATCCCATAGACAAAATAGTCCTTTATAGTGAATGGCTTAGTCGGGGTCACATAAATGAAGGGTTTCTTAGGGCTTTGAGGAGCCACAAAACTACTACCATATTTATCGACTCATTAGCTGGCGAGGAAGGAGTTTATTTTGAAGATTTACAGATAGGGGAAAGTGCTTCTAAGAAATCATTTAGAGCATCTTCCAACATATCAAAATCTCATTCCTAATACTACTTAGCCAACATTATGAAAACGAATCTGACAGTTCACATCAGGTTCACCAAAATGTGATATAAGGGGGATTCGCTGCACACAAGTCTCTTCCTTTTCGAGAGATCACCAGGGAACAAATTTCCCTTATACACCTCAAATTGAATAGATCAATGAAATCATGAAGAGGAATGAGAAAATAGATCCAAGATCTAAAAGAATAAGACTTCTGGGTTCTGATATTTTGGGTGAAGAGCTCTCGGCCAAAATATGTTAGCGTAATTCTAGGATGCCAACATGACGTGTTGTCATCTACAATACACGCTGGTGTCCTAAGTTGTGGAGAACTAAGGAGCTTAGGAAAACCTAATAGAGTCTTACTTCTTCACTCAGATCAGGAGATGTGAAGAATCAAATAATCAATAGAGAACTAAGAACTAAAAGAGAATACAAGAGAACTTGAAACAAGATCACCTTCATGCATTCAAGTCTTTAGTCCAAACTTTCTTTCATAACCTGCACACTAAATATCAAGGGGAAAAGGTTGGGGATGTATAGGGGCCTACCTCAGTCAAACCCCCATATTGGTGTTCCCACCTCCATAGACAGCCAAGTTTGGTAGAGAGTATAAAGGAAATAACAAAGTCTATGGTGAAAACAAAACCCGCTTCGGAGTAGAGGCCACACCAAAAAATAGTAAATAAATTAGTAAGAAGGAGTGATAAGGAGAGAGAGCATTACCCATGGGTCAAGACCCTCTTCCACAGCACATGGGATTACCACAATGTGCTTACTTGAGATTTGGTAATAGTTGGAGAGCTGGTAGCTCCTGGAGGGACCTCAGTCTGACATGGCTTCACGAGTAAAAGTGTTGCTATTCAAGGTTAGAGCTTCTCCAAGACTAGAGCAAGTGGTGAGAATGCTTGAGTTGATGGCTTCCAACCCCAAAATGAGGGCCAAAAGGAGTTTTTAATGCATGCAAGGGTGGTATAGGGCCATTTCACTTGAGACCTAACCGCCAGGACACGTGTCACGAGGGTCAAGGTTCTAGATTCATCGTTTCAAACTCAGAAAACTGCTAGGATGCTAGCACGCCACATGGATGTCCACGCACTATG
The DNA here is from genome assembly GCA_007115665.2 of Sequoiadendron giganteum. Taxonomy (NCBI): domain Eukaryota; kingdom Viridiplantae; phylum Streptophyta; class Pinopsida; order Cupressales; family Cupressaceae; genus Sequoiadendron; species Sequoiadendron giganteum. The sequence goes on along the minus strand of CM021106.1, from coordinate 258,116,410 downwards.
CAAGCATCCAGAGCCTAGATTTTTAGGAAATGCCTTGTTAGGCTTCTGTGGAACTTTTATTGAGCTCTAATCTTGATCTTCCTCCCTAATCTGAAATTATAGTTCCAATATAGATAATTTTTCCTGATGGTTTTCATTCCCAAGTGTAATACATACCAGGACTTCTTAATATTTGATTGACCATGACTTTGTAATTTCAATTTATTACAAAAGTTCCTTTAGAATTCATCAAAGGAATATCTCCCAAATTTGGGACTTCTTAATATTTGATTGACCACAACTCTGTAATTTCCATTTATTACAAAAGTTCCTTTAGAGTTCATCAAATGAATATCTCCCAAATATAAAATCTAGTTCTGTATCTTTCCACGAGTTTTTTTTCTTAATCAATATTGTTGGTATACATAATTTATAGTGATATGTAAGAGACATATATACAACATCTCTCTCTTTAATGAAATGTCTTGTCTGTATCTTTCCACGAGTTTTTTTTCTTAATCAATCTTGTTGGTATACATAATTTATAGTGATATGTAAGAGACATATATACAACATCTCTCTCTTTAATGAAATGTCTTGTCTGTATCTTTCCACGAGTTTTTTTTCTTAATCAATCTTGTTGGTATACATAATTTATAGTGATATGTAAGAGACATATATACAACATCTCTCTCTTTAATGAAAGGTTTTGTTCACTCTCTTTAATGAAAGGTTTTGAAAGGTTTTGTTCACTCTCTTTAATGAAAGGTTTTGTTCAATATTCAAAACCAAAAAAGCTAAATTCTATTAGCCTTTTTGGTTCTAAATATAAATTAACAAAACCTTTCATTAAAGAGAGAGATGTTGTATTTGTGTCTCTTACAAATCACTCTAAATTATGTATACCAACAATATTAATTAAGAAAAAAAACTCATGGAAAGATATAGAAGATATGTAAGAGACATAGAGCCTAGATTTTTGAGAAACACCTTGTCAGGATTCTATCGTTCTGCCATGCATGGAGTCAAAATTGTGAAATTCTACCTCATGGGACTTTGTCATTAATGCTCTTAAGGTGTCATAAATGCTAGGCAAGATGCAAAAATGTGGAATTTCCCCTAGATGCAATTTTGTAACATTACAGATTCAAAGTATAATTTACATTGGTGGAAAGATGAGAAGCTCCTTTACAAACCCTTTTTATTTCATCAATTTTGGGTAAATAAAAAGTCATCAGCCACATGGACGAAGTCTGGAAAAGCAAGGTAAGTTGTTAAACACATTTTTTGTGTTGACTTCTTTGGATTGTTAGGTCCAAACCAAATTCCGATATGTTTTGGATATGAGTTCAAAAAATATTATACAATTTATAATATATGATTTAAAAAATGCAATAAAGTTTATAATGTAATATATAATATACAATTTATGATAATCTCTTACCGAATTATGTATTTAATATATAATATATTATATTATTATGTATAATATTTAAATATTATTTCAATGCTTTAGTTAATGTATAAATATTTAAATATTTATATATATTACTAATATATTAAATATTCAAATATTATCTCTTTTCCTCTCTCTCTCTCCCAAGTCTCTCACTCAATCACTCCTATCTCTCTCCCCTCTACCCTTAACCCTAAACCCTTAACCCTTAACCCTTAACCCTTAAAACCTTTACCTGCTACTCTCTCTCTCTAGTTTCTCTCTCCTAATCCCCTCTTGCTCACTCCCTCTATATCTCTCCCTCTCTCTCCCTCTTTAAACCCTAAACCCTTAAACCCTCTACCCTGTACCCCATAAACCCTTAAACCCTCTACCCTCTACCATTAACCATATATACCCTCTATCTTTCTCCCACTCCCTCCTCCTATCCCCTCTCCCTCTATTAGGTCTCTCTCTCAGAGTCACTCCCTTTATCTATTTCCCCTAGGTACTCTTAACCCTTAAACCTCAAGCCCTTAAACCCTCTACCCTCTACCCTTAACTCTATACCCTCTCTCTCTCTCCCCCTCCTACTATCCCTCTCCCTCTCTCACATATCGCTCTCACTCACTCAATCCCTCTATCTCTCCCCTCTACCCTTAACCCTTATAACCCTCTACCATCAACCCTATACCCTCTATCTATGTCTCACTCTCTCTCTCTCTCAAATCTCTCACTCAATCACTCCTATCTCTCTCCCACTCCCTCCCTCCCCCTCTTTCACTGAATCCCTCTATTTATCTCACCTCTTTATCCCTTAACCCTTAACCCTTAACCCTCAAACCCTCTACCCTCTACTCTCTCTCTCTCTTACTCACTTCCTCTATATCTCTCCCTCTACCCTTAACCCTTAAACCCTATACCCACTATCTCTCTCCCACTCTCTATCTCTCTCTCTCTCAAGTCTCTCCCTTATACCCCCTCTCTCTCTCTCAATTCTCTCTCTCTCTCTCTCTCCCACTCCATCTATCTCTATCCCCTATACCCTTAACCTTTAAACCCTAAACCCTTATAACCCTCTACCCTAAACCCTATACCCTTAACCCTTAACCCTAAACCCTTAACCATTAAAAACTCTACCCTCTACCATTAACCCTCCCTTCCTTATCTCTCTCCCCTCTACCCTCTACTCTATCTCTCTCTCTCAAATCTCTCCCTTGTACCCCCTCTCTCTCTCTCAGGTCTATCTCTCCTCTACTATTAAACCCTAAACCCTTAAACCCTCTACCCTTAACCCTCTACCCTTAACCGTAAACCCTTAAACCTTCTACCCTCTACTCTCTCTCTCTCAAGTCTCTCCCTCATACCCCCTCTCCTTCTCTCAGGTCTCTCTCTCACTCACTCACTCCATCTATATATCTCCCCTTTACCCTTAAACCCTAAACCCTTAACCCTTAAAACCTAAACCCTTAAACCCTAAATACTTATAACCCTCTACCCTAAACCCTAAACCCTAAACCCTTAACCCTTAAATCCTCTAGTCTATACCCTTAACCCTTAACCCTTAAACCCTATACCCTATACCCTATACCCTTAACCATTAAACCTTAACCCTTAACCCTTAAATATTAACCCTAAACCATAAACCCTTAACCCTTAACCTTTAAACCCTCTACCCTCTACTCTCTCTCTCAAGTCTCTCCCCGTATCCCATCTCCCTCTCTTAGGTCTCTCTCTCACTAGCTCACTCCATCCATTTATCTCTCTCCCCTCTAACCTTAAACCCTTAACCCTTAAACCCTAAACCTTCATAACCCTCTACCCTATACCCTAAACCCCTAACCCTTAAGCCTAAAACCGTAAACCCTCTACCCTATACCCTAAACCCTTAAACCTAAACCCTAAACCCTTAAACCTTAACCCTATACACTATACCCTAAACCCTTAACCCTTAACCCTAAACCCTTAACCCTTAAACCATCTACCATATACCCTAAACCCTTAAAAACCCTAAACCCTAACCCCTAAACCCTAAACCCTTAACCCTAAACCCTAAACCTAAACCCTAAACCCTTAACCCTTAACCTAAACCCTTAACCCTTAAACCCTCCCTAAACCCTTAACCATTCAACCCTCTACCCTCTAATCTCTCTCTCTCTCAAGTCTCTCCTTGTACCCCCTCTCCCTCTCTCAGGTCTCTCTCTCACTCACTCACTCCATCTATCTCTCTCCCTTATACCCTTAAACCCTAAACCCTTAACCCTTAAACCCTAAAAGCTTATAACCCTCTACCCTAAACCCTAAACCCTAAACCCTTAACCCTTAACCCTAAACCCTTAACCCTTAAACCCTATACCTACCATAAACCCTTAACCTAAACCCTAAGCCCTTAAACCCTAAACCCTAAACCCTATACCCTAAACCCTTAACCCTATACCCTAAACCCTTAACCTTAACCCTAAAACCTTAACCCTTTAACCCCTACCCTATACCTTTAACCCTTAACCCTTAACCCTTAAACCTTAACCCTAAACCCTTAACCCTTAACCCTTAAACCCTCCACCCTCTACCATTAACCCTTAGGTCTATGTGCACAAATAAAATATCAGATTCAAATCGAATATCCGATTTGAATCGGATATCCAATTTGTAGCACTAAAATACTACCATTACAAAAAAATTTAAAATGTTTTTCAAATCAAATATCCGATTTTATCGGATATCATATTTTTGGGCCATAGAAAAACCCCATGTGGGTCATTTTGTGCATTCCAACGGACCCTACATTCTCTTTGTAGGCAACAAACATGCGGATTAGATAGGAAGAGACAAATATCAACTTTTTGGAGCATCTTCTACTCAAATCAGCCATAAGCAATGATTTTTTAGCATCTTTTATGAGGTATAATGGGGAGCAGTAGTCTTCGGAAGCAAAAACATAAGATAAAGTTTACAAAAGAAAAAATTGAAGCATATACACAAAGTGATAGAGGTCATAGGAAGAGAAGACAAGGTATGTTAAATATTGGTGAACCTGAGCCCTATGGTCTTTCAAGTGAAGAGGAAATTGAATATGTTCAAGGTGAAAATGTTGGAATTGAAGATGTTGAACATGATATTCAAATTGGGAATGAAAATGTTCAAGGTGAAAATGTTGGAATTGAAGATTATGAACATGATATTGAAATTGGGAATGAGATTATTCAAATTGATATTAAAAATATTCAAGGTAAAAATGTTGGAATTGAAGATGTTGAACATAATATTGAGCCAAGTGTAAATTATGTTTCACTAGATTACATGGGAAATGAAGAACCTTGTGTGGAAGAAATACATATTCCAAATTCAAGAACTTCAAGAACGCCTAAATGGATACTTGAAATTGATGAGAACATTATAAAAAAAATTGAAGGCAAAGGATTTTTTAAAGTTAAGAGTTTGAAATCGAGACCATACACCACATCCTAAACATTTCTTGGAATCAAGCCAAACAATGTTGTTCAAAATTTTCATTGAAACACATCCAAATATGGAAATCTTGCAAAGGCATTTTCAAGGTTCGAAGCCATTTTACTGTGTGCCTCCTAAAATTCTTAGTACTTGTTGCAAGTACCATGTGGATTTCTCAATGTATCGTGAACTATTATGCTATATCCATTCTACTTTGCATACTAATGAAATTTTGCAGGAGCGTGGTGTAATGCATCCTCCAAAATCATCAAGGGACTTGCTAGATCTATTTTTATGTTCTAGAAATGATGGTTGCTTTTTCTATAGAAATGATTGTTTAAATGTGAAGTGCTCACAATGTGGTGGCTTGTCAAAGTTTGTTCAATTTTTTCATGAGGGTTCTGAACATGAATTTGGAAAGAACCTTGTTGAGAAAAAGAGATATGAGATAGTCAAATATACTTTGCAGAGTGGAGGTGAAGGTTCTAGATGTGAGTTAGCTACAAAAGAATGAAGTATTGCTGATTTTATTTCATATTTTAAGGACAATATTTTATAGAAATATGCAAGGCATAGTCATAGGTCTAAGTGGTTGGATCAACAATTTTGGATGTGTAAGGAATCTTTTCTGATTGGCACTATTATATGAGTGGTTGATTTTGCATAAAACTACACATTGCAACCACAAAACAAGGTACAATCTTAGTATTACAATTCCATTCATATTACTATTTTTTTCCACATAATGTTTAGAAATGCACCTGATATTACAGAGGAGGATCGAAAGATAATTAGAGAGAATCATTTTTATATGAGTGATGATATATATCACTCATCCGAGTATTTCCAACAATGTTTCGAGAATTTTTTTGAGTTCTTGTTGGAGCATGATATAACACTGGGTCGGCATCTCATTTGGTCAGATACCTACATAGGTCAATTCAAGAATGCTTGTATGTTTTTTTGGTTGAGTAGGATGCATGTAGAGAGGGGTGTACCTCATATTTGGATTTTTTTTTAAGTTGGGCATAAGAAATGGGAGCATGATGGAGTAGGTGCATGTGTAAAGAGAGCTCTAGTTAAGGAGAAATTGAAGATTTTAGGAGAAAAATTTAGTGATGCACATTCTATTGTTGATTGGTATAGTTCAACATTGTCACAGGGAAGGACACTTGATTCAACAATGCATAGATTCCTTTGGTTGGTTAAGGAGGGTACAGTGGGAGGAATACTGGATTGTCATACAATCAAAGATTCTTCAAAGATGCATTCATTTCAAAGCTCAGATGCAAGCACATGGACCACTTGGACATGACAGTTGGCTTGTTTTTTTCAGAGTTGTATTCTGTGCGAGTGGGATCAATGCAAGTCAAGTGAGTGGGTAGATACATGGGATGTAGAGTATTTAACTCCTTTATCTCAAAATATATCCATGAAAAATGACACAATGGAAATTTTAGTTGATTACAATCGGCTTTCTGATCTACTACAACTAGGACATGTTTTTCTAGTTGTTGCACCACAGGGGAATGAAGAGAAATCATAATATTGGTTGGCTTGATGTGTGTGGTAAAGCACAAGCTAACAAAATCGATGGAAGATGATGATGGGTTTGTGTATCCTATAGATTCAATTGTGGTTACAGGTGTGATTAGGTGAAATCTCCTAGTCTAAGAATGCAAAATGAAACATAATGCATGAGAAGAAAATGACACCTAACACCTCAAGATAGGGCTACATTAACTCACACAAAATAAAGAGAAAGAAGACAATGAATTTTACCTTGTATTGAGTTGATCTTTTGTTGGCCCTTTGATGGTTGATAATGTGTGCTCCTTGGAGGGTAATATTGCAATAATGGTGGTTGAAAGATTAATTGTGGTGGGTGAATGCCATAATGGATGCTAGAATGTAAATGTAAGTGCTAAGATGCTGCAATAAATTGCTTGGATACTTGAATGGATTGAGAGCATGAATGCATAAAATCACAAGTTCCACTACAACAAATCCCTATGATTTTATCCATGCTTTGCTTCATTTTATGCTTCCACCTAATGTTTTAATGTATTTTTTACCAATTTTTTGAAATGTTAGAGCTATTTATTGGGATGGTGCTATTTTTGGCATTTATTTGAATTGATCAGGACTAGGGTAGGTGTGGGATCATGATGGGCCAAAAAGTGGCAATATGATGGGTATGTGGCCGTCGACTTTTTTTTAACCCAAAATTGATGAAACGAAAAGGGTTTTTAAAGGATATTCTCAACTTTCTACCAATATAAATTATTCTTTACTTTGAATTTAATAAATAATTATTATTCATTTTCTATTGAATTATGACTAAAGTCCTAATTTTTAGGTTGATTGAAAAACATCTATAGCTTTCAAACGATATCATATTTTTTGAATCCAAAACATGCATCACATTCTATGCTTCACATACTATAAGATTAAAAAATAAAAAATCAAATTTCATGAATTTTTGACCAAGTTAAGGTGCTCAGACATACGACTCTTTATATTTTTCAAAAGTTGTCATAAAAAAATTATAATTAATTATTTACTTGGAAAAAAATTACAAAAAAATATGAATCACGTCGGGACATGAGTCCTCTACTTATATCTAAAATATTATAAAAAAATAATATCATTTTAATGTGGTTAGGGTGGTCAAACATACACCTACTTCTTATTTTTTCCTTGAAATTTAAGTACTACTGTATTGAAATTTCAAATTTTCACCAAATATATTTTATTTTTTTGTAAATAAACCTAGTAATTTATAAACTACATTCAATTTTCTACAAATTATATTCTTACATATTTTTGAAATAACATAGATAAATTATTGAAATTTTTATGTCAAGTTGCCTAACTCTGATTTTTCTGAATTTTTTGCCACTTAAGGGCCTATTTTTTCCATGATGATCCTGCACCTACCCACTAGTCAAAACTAATTTAGGTGCTAATTTGCATTGGAAATATCAATGCCTTTAGCATTGATATTGGCTTCGAGTGTGGCATGACCATTAGTGCCACCTTTTCCTCTAATTTTAGCTTCGAGTTTAGCACCACATTTAGCCTCACGACTTCAACTTCGTGTTTAGCTTCAGGTTTAGCACCGGTTTAGACACCCTATGTTGAAGAGACTTATTTATATATCTCATCAACGATGTAAAACAGTGAAATGTCAACAAGATATGGGCATATCAAGGAAAGAATCACTTACGTCACATCGATAAGGTATATCTACAAGTGCTCGGTGAAACACAAATCTTGGATATAATGAAGTAATTTCAATGAGACATTGAGATATCGGTAAGACAAATAAGATTGTCGCATCGACACTCTTCAAGTAATGATCAAAAGCATACATCGCTAGACTGTCGGGAGGGTGAGCAATATATGTGGTAGAGCGGTATACACTGTAACCCCACAACAAGAAGCCTTGAGCAAGGTGGTAGTGTGGTAAACAACTGAAGAGAAGGGAAAAACACCACCATACCACATGGATAATCACGAGTCTCCCTGACATGGTAGAGTTACACCAATATATAAAGAAATATCACCGAAGGAAAATATCAATGAGACAGTGGCATATCGGTAAGAGATATTAAATTGTCTCATCGACATCGACAACCAACATCAAAGGAACATAAGATCTAATATCGATGATACATTGAGATATCGGTATGAAAAATAAGATTGTCTCATCAACACTATTTAGGTAATGATCAAAAGCATACACCACTATACCATTAGGAAGGTGAGAAACATATGTGGTAGAGAGGTATAAATCACAACCCTGCAACAAGAATTCTTGAGCAAGATGATAATGTGGTAAATCGCAGAAGGGAAGGGTAAAACATTGCCATATCGCAATGATAATCATGAGTCTCCCCGACATGGAAGAGTTACACCGATATATAAAGAAATAATGCCGAAGGAAAATATCGATGAGACATTGGCATATCGACAAGAGATATTAACTTGTCTCATTGACACTGGCAACCAACATCATAGGAACATAAGATCTAATGTCAATGTGAGATTGAGATATCGGTAAGACAAAGAAGATTGTCTCATCGACACTCTTTAGGTAATGATCAAAAGAATACACCGCTATATGATCAAGAAGGTGAGCAACATATGTGGTAGAGTGGTATACACTGCAACCCCGCAGCAAGAAGCCTTGAGCAAGGAGGTAGTGTGGTAAATAGCAGAAGGGAAGCACAAAACACCACCATATAGCATAGGGTATAATAAGAGATGGTGATAGTATGGTAATCGTGGCAGAAAATCACGTCAGTCACAATCCATTTGAATCAAGAATATAGGCCACCAAAATACTCTAAAACTCTAATAAACATACTCTACATTTTTTGTCAAAATCTTATTTTGAAGCATAGCCCGCCAAAATGGAGTTTTTATTTTAATAATACAATAAAACCTTTGTTGAAACCTTATTTTCAGGCATATCCCACCAAAATGGAGAAGTGTTTTAGTAAAGAATGACAGAGAATGGTAAGGAGATGTGTGTGATAGGAGGCACAAGATTCATTGTTGTTTATCAATCCCAACTTTGATCAACAAGGGTTACAATGTTCACGCTACTGTTTGTAATCTAGGTATTTAATTGACATATGCTTACATAATCTCATATTCCTTGAGATGCTTTTGAAGTATCAATGTATCCTATATAGGGTTAAGAATGACTTCTTTTAATTTTAAAAAATAAATCAAATTCTTTTGAAGTATCAATGTGTCCTATATAGGGTTTAAAATAATTTATTTTAATTTTAAAAAATAAATAAATTATGTATTTTCCTGTGATTAGATAATGTGGAGATCTCCTAAATCTTCCCTAGCACACTGTCCTCTTTCACACTGTGTTCATTACTCTAGCTACTAGGGTTTTGCATTTAACATCTTAATATCTTCATGATAGTGACTTTTAAATAGATCTCAGTCTTTGCTTTAATCTTTATCATGGTAGCCCTTGAGTTCCCTAATCCACCTTCAATCTATTATAAGAATGTTGTCTTAATCTAGACTGCATAGTATGCATATAGTGATCTCCTAAATCTTCCCTAGGACACTATCCTCTTTCACACTGTGTTCATTACTCCAACTGCTAGGGTTTTGCATTTGACATCTTTAATATCTTCATGATAGTGGCTTTTAAATAGATCTATCTTTTCTTTAATCTTTATCATGGCAACCCTTGAGTTCCTTAATGCACCTTCAATATCTTCTAAGAATGTTGTCTTAAGCTAGACTACATAGTATGCATATAAAGAAAGTACTTCATACCTACCATTGTTCTAAACCACCACTCACTGCCTTGCTAAAAATGTTGCCTCCATAAGCACAATACCATGTTTTAAAATCATGGTTGCCAGTGATTGACCATTAAGGTCACTACTTTCATCAAGATACAATGATATTTTTGTCTTCAAACTTAAGGCATTATGGAAGATAACATTGTGAATTTTTTTTTGTCTACAATTTGATTTTCTTGCACATTTACTGCTTTGCTAACTGCCTTTAAGACTAGATATTGCACCATCAGCTGCAATCTCAAACAACTCACTCAATATCACTTGAAGATTCCTTTCATGAGCATCCTTGTATAAAATCAAACTATTCCCTATAGACTACCTACTTACTTACTAAGATAGGGAGCTCATTGTTTCATGGTAATTTGAGTTTTATTTAGAAGGGGTTAATATGTGGAATTTGTATGTGCAGGAAGAATAGATTGTGATTGAACGTTCAGGTATGGATGGTTCAGGAAAATTTGGATTTCTATCAGTGTCATAACTAGGTTGGATTGTACCTTGAGCTGGTGTGAAACACTTCTAGGTGTTCTCTTTAATCTTTCTCTTTTCGCCCTGGTATGGTTTAAAGGATGGCTTGGATCCTGTCCAAATCTCAATAACCCAGTTGGATCTTGGTTATTAGTATGTGTTTCATCAAAATATTCTACCTATCAACAAATACAAGCATTATTTAATGTTTGGCAACAATTGGAATGGACCTATCTTTTTAAGTTTCTATATTATGTTAATTATGGTTTAGTTAAGAAATGATGTAACTTTTGTGAATGGAATTGAAGCTTGTTGCTTCCCATACAAATAGGGAAACTAAGGTCCAATTTTTATCATCATATCATTATCATTTCAATCCATTAGAATAGATACTATACTATCTCATCCACTTATTCATATCAAAAGAACTCATGCTATTTATGTTTATATTTTGAGCAATATAATGGAGAAGATACATTATAGCTCATAATCCATCTTCAGTGTTCAATTGTTGTGTCAATTTTCATTCTTATTTATTACTTTTCTATCTCCAAAGTGGTATTTTCAATTTATTTAAATCTGCAAGATCTATCAAGGCACATTTTTTGTTGTTGTTTGGTCCAATTTGAGGTGCAATTGTAAGGATTTGTCTTTCTAATTATACTTTCTGACATTTATCTTGATACAAATTGTTACTTTAGAATTATAATATTTCTTTTCTTCTACTGTTTTCAACCCTCATTTCAGGAAAGGGCTCCAAAGATGGTTCCTTCAGATGGAGACTACACTTTTTTGCTATAGGTCCCATCTAGAAACACCAGAAGCTTAGGTACTGTCATACTCAGGTACAATAGAGATTGAGGTTACCTTGTTCTTCTTGATACAAAATTTTTTCCTTCAATCCCTCTTTATAAGAAACATTCACTATTATGGACTTCATCATTGTACCTTTCATGCATTCAATTTAATTTGTTATGTGGAAACATGTTGTTTCTATCTTTGCAAGTGATAAATATTGTGTAAGATTTTAATCTACATGAATACCCCTCATGTTCAATTCTTGTGACTGTTATGATGCTTGGGGCTGCTTACTTTTAATCAGACTATTAATGAAAACTATCTTGGAATCCTTGATGTTTAGTTTTGTCATAATCATGGCTATGTTGATAACTTTCTTGTTTTCCTGGACATCTATGGTATGCAAGTTATTTTAATACACATGATGATCAAATTATATGTTTATAGATGTATGCACATATTTTGACTGGTGATCCTTCATTTCTCTAACAAAACTCTTCTCACTCAAATGCAGGAAACCTAGGAGTAGCAAGGAAGACATCAACTTGGAGGCTTAGATAAGCGGGAAGACTGAAGATGATGCAAAACAAAGCAATCGGGATTCATCATTGAGGCAATGATGGGTCCCCTTTCTCTTTATGTGCATTTTTCTCTTTTGTATCTATAAATGTATATTTTTTCAATTATATGCATTCAAATAGTCAGTTCCATGGCTTGTGTGGAACAAAATACATTTACATTATCAATAAAGACTACATTTCTGAAAGGATTGTGTAATCTTTCCTATATTATATGCATCTGCATAAGTGCAATCTAGTAATGTAATATTCTGATTATGTTTATGCACATGAATGTAATGCAGTAGAAATAAAAATGTACCTTACTCTTCATTTGAAAATCACAAAATCTCTACCTGATTGAGCTATTAAATTTTTTGTCTTCACAAACATATTTTGATACAAAATGAATGGAAGAAAATCCAAGTAATCCTATTTTTTTCTGCCAACAATTCATCCAAGTAATCCAAGCAATAATAAAAGGAGGAATTGATGCTTGCCATTTGTACGGTGTGATTAGGAAAAGTATTGTCTTTGCAGGCAACACATTCCACCATTAACTAATTTGACTTTATTTATTAATTTATTATAAATAAAAAGTGAATGCACTTTTTATTTTCAATTAATTAATAAATACAATCAAATCAAAAATTTATTTTTTGCATAGACATTGTCGAAGTAGATACCCTATTGAAATGGGCTCTATCTTTTGCAGAGGTGGAGTAAATAAGAATAGAAGATTTTAGTGGAATTCATTTGGAGGAAATTTTGTTGTTGTAATTAATGCAGGAAGGAGTTAACGCTAGCAAGTAGAGGAATGTGTTTTAAATTCCTAGAGGACTTGAAGAATTGATGAAGGTATTGTTGGTGGCGCCGGACACACGTTCAACATTAATGGTGAGGGTTGACAATATGATGTGTTTTGAAGACACACAAGGCCTTTCATTTGATACTTATCGGTTTGCGGTGGCAAGGAATGTAACAGGTCTATGGTATGAGGCAGTTTGGAAGCTAGCATACCAAAGAAGAAATGGTGGCCAATTTCACTCTACGTTCGAGGAGAAAATTGGACCCTTTTGTTGGCTTAAAGAATGGAGACCAATCATCTCCTTCTCTGCTAGCTAGAATAATGCATGCTTAATGTTTTGATATGTGATATCAACTCTCTCTTTTGCTCTCATAGTTGAATACCAAAATCCATTATGGTGGGCCTCTAGAGTTCCAGTCATATTTCTTCCTCTTCCACCAAATTTTGGCCTGATCCACACATCTGCCAGCCGAATTGGCTTTGCTTCTGAAAGCTGAAGTTTCTCCTGAGTCACCAGTGTAACTCTCTCTACCTTTTTAGACTCTTTCATTGCTACAAATCATCTCTAGGATTTAATCATTTGTACCATGTGGTTCATGTGCTTTGAATCCTTGCATCTAAAGGACATTTCCTTAAAATTGGCCACTAGCTCAAGTTCATTCTAATTTCATAATACTTTATATCCATGGAGTTTAGCCATTCCTTGATGCCATCAAACAAATATTGAGGAATGGCATATATTCAGAGTACATCCTGCTTGAAGTCTTTGAAAACAATAGCCATATCAAATGCCTTTTTCCCAAGTCCTACTCTCTCAAGGTAAACAATTCTCAATCTCACTAATAGCGATTATTAAGAAAGGTAATTCCACCAAATCTACCAAATAGTTTATTGTAGGAAAAATAAAAGCAGAGGCTTTGAAAGGAACTCCATGAAAACCAAGCTTTGTAAATGGTATATCAATCTCTAGTTCAAAATATTTTAGATGAGGTTGCTCACATAGCTCTCTTACTCACTGGACAAATCCTTAAGGAGGAGGAGCAGTAGGAGGACGATGATATGTTTATGCCTTAGTATTTCAGGATTTGATGGAATTGTGATTGATTTTCATTGCAGCAGATTGGCGGAGGTTCAATTTTTTTTTAACAACGGATTTATGTGCTTCAAAACAAGGTATGTGGTGCTCATCTTGGGTCACAATTAACTTTTGTTTTTTACTTTCTTTTGTATTATATTGCAATGCGCTCTGTTTGTTTTTGAAAAGTGTTTAGTGTAGAGGCTAGTCTATTTAAGCCCTGAAAGGCCTTGCATGTATATGTTTTAAATTGATGCTCCTTTTTAAGAAGGCTTTAATAATAGTTGGGGTTTCAATGAAAGCATTTATCTTTAATCTACCATTAATCTTGCAAGGATTTTTTTAAGAAAGAAAAATGCTAGAGAAGGTAGTGAAAATGAAATAAGCTCTATGAGTCTCAATCTCTTGACCTCTGGACACAAATATGTGGTCAAATACTTGATGGGACTTTTAAAAATTTGTCAAAATTTATGTGTAAATTGGGCATGACTGGTTACTTTTAACAAGACTAGAGGTTTGATATTATGGGTTTAGGGTTTTTGATCTCTCTTGAAAAATTGATTGGTATCTTTTGAAACCCTCATGTTATATTTCAATGTTGACTTGCTACTGAGGGTTACCAGTCACTTAAGCTGTCTGACTGAGCATCTCCTTCGTGCTCTTACCGACCCCTTTTACTTGAACTATCGGTCTCTTATTTTCCACCTGAGCTTAAATGTTTATGCCATTGAAGGTTTTTTCGGCTGGTCCCACCATAATATTTTATATGTTCTATGTAGCTTGGTGAACCGTCTGATCATGGGTTTCGATCTAGACCATTTCTCGCAAACCTCATAGGTTTTCCTGGTGATGTCACTTATGTGGAGCAAGGTGTGCGATATGCAACCATTTGTCATATACGGAGGAGTGGGACCTTTTCTCAAGGTGCCAACAGTGACAAGTGACCATCATTTCACCAACGTAATTTAATGACGGGGACTAATAATGAATGTCTCTCATCGAGAAGGTGACATGTGTCCTGAATCTTGAAGAAAGGGGGCTAGGTGAGGCCTGTTGTCCGATCACAACCTCCTATTTTCATGGGCTATGATTGGTTGTGATATTACCTAGGCAGTGATGTGGATTATCAATGATCATTTACTTGATATGAGTCATCCAAATTTTGAGGCCTATTCCACATCAACGGTTCAATTTCAAAGGGTTATTCTTCATCCGTTTGAAGATCTTTTCCACTCTGCAACTTGTTTTCATTAATGGTGTGGGTTTTTCAGTGGATTTTATCCTGATTTCCTTGAGTGCGAGCGGTAACCTTCTAATAAATACAATGATGGACTGTACGCCTGAAATAAATTTGTGGTGGCAATATCAACCACTAACCGTTCGCATGCTCGTGCGAGCATTTGGGAAATTAATATTCCCTGCACCAAATTATTCTATAAATACCTATTGAATTGCTCTGTATTATCATTGCATTTTTTTAGTTGATTTGTTTGCAGGTGGTGGATTTGTTAATAGTTTATAAGCTACACTTCTTCGATGGACAAGTTAGAGGTGTGCCAAAGTGCCAAATTAGGTGTGAGGAATTCATAGCATGAAAAGAAACAATATGCTCTTGATGCTCCTGAGGCAGTGCCCGAGATATGGGCAAGCGATTGGATCGTTGTAATTCTCTTGTTGTGCTCTCTTTGAGTTCTGGTGGCGATGGGTCTGAGACTGACTCAAACTATCACTGCTATCTTGCGGCCATGACCAAGCTCATGGGTATTGATGAAGAGGTCCTTGCAGTTTCACCAATAACTACAATGGCACCATCCCGAGTTGCTGGGGTTAGTGCTGATATGGATGGAAAAAAGAAAGTGGTTCTGCCTCAAACTAAGGCGAGAACCAAAAGCGGTCACCTATACCGGGGCCATGTGTTGACTAAATTATTTTTTGTGCTGGTGTGTGTTACTCGTGGGTGGTGTTTTTCTGGTGGTTCATCTTGTGGATGTGGACGTGCGCATGCATGGCACACTCTTTTTTGGTTTTCTCTGACTGGTTACTAGGTGTAACCATTTTTTTTTTTAAAATTCCTTGGATCATTCACTATGTTTTCTAATGATGAGGAATGTGAATTTGAATTTCATTTTCTTTTTAATGAAATTCATTTTGAAATGAACAATGTAGCTCGGTGCTTGTGGCTCTCCTATTCTATAAAGGAGAATTTATGGCTCATTGTTAAGGGTCGTATTTTTGTATCTGGAGGCTTAGTGTCTATACAGTCAGTTTTTTTACTGTAGGTTTTTTCTGAAGGTATTAGCTAGTATGTTTTATCTGGGGTAGGAATATAATAAAACAAGTAGGTGTTGCTTTTGTAATTACAGATATTGAAGAAATAAGTAAGAATCTATTAGAACAATTGCTCTCCTGGTTTCATGTCATGAGTTGTGAATTAGTTTATCAATGATATATTCATTCAGCTTCAATGGTATATTTGAGTGTGTACCTCATTTTCCTACTTTAACTTAATGAGTTAATTAAAATTGCTTAAAAATGAGTTGCAGATTTATGATGTTGTCTTCAGGATTCCTTAAGGAGTATTGTTTTGATAACATAAAATATCATAATGTAAATCATTATGATGATATGTTCACGATATCTAGTTTATGTTTTGTGTGACTCATGCCCAATGGATAAGGCACTGGATAATTTCTTTAGGATCCCTGTTTGAGAGTACAGGGTTGTAATTCTAAGCAAGAAGTGGTTTAAAATCTGAACAAATCTAATAAATCAAACCTTGTGTCTTTGGAGTCATAAATCTTATGATAAGTTTCAATCTTGTTTCTTTAAGATAATTGTTGTTATTCTTCGAATTTCCACAACAAGAATAATTACTATCTAAGTGCATTGGTGGGGACTGTATCTGTTTGAAGAAATGTTCTTACCAAGTCATGAAATATTTGTATGAACACACTTAGGAAAACCCTCCTTGGTTTCACAGAGCCAAAAGTGTAGGAGATATCAGTCTTTGACTGAATCTCATTAGTTGGCCACTAACTTTGTTATTTATTGAGTATAGAGGTTGGCAACCTATTAGGGAATTACAAAGCCTTAGCTGGAAAAATCAAAACACCAATTGAATGGCGACTCCGCTGGGGACAAACTCATAAGTTTTGGTTGTAGGTGATGTTCTTAAGATTCATTGCATAGAGTCAAATTATTTGCCATTCTGAATTTAAATAGTCAAAGTTTTTCAACCCTAGAAGGAAGAGGTTGTTGAAATGAACCTAAAAATTCTATGATTTGTGGTGTTCTACTAGTAAAGGACTCAGGATTTTTGGTGCAGAAAGTCCTGTCATAACTTCCATTATAATAACTGACATATTACTTGTAACCTTAAAGGTTAAACTCAATGGACTAGGTTCTCTGCCTAAATCATTAGTTGAATGGTGGTTTTATTGGGGAGAACTTGTGAGAAATTTAAAAGAAAAAGAGAAAGGAGAAACCACAAGAGTTGGAGGCGGCTATCCAGAATCATTTTTTTAAGTGGAGTTGAAGGTTAAATTTGGATGGTGATGGATTGTGGTTTTGAAAGAGATTGGAAGCGGCATGGTGTTAGAATGTTTGTGGTATGACTCTGTTGTGGAAAAAGACCCAGAATCTAACAAGCTTTGAAAAGGAATTTCAATCTTCTGTTGAAGAGGTGGAAAATCTGTCTGAAGAACTAGTTGATGTATGAAGGAAAAGTCCCAGATCTGTGATATTTACAGTCAGGGAGAGAAGATTAACAACTACTGCCAAAATTACCAGGTATTTTATTAAATCTAAATAGTTCACTATTCCTAATTGTAAGGGGTGTTTGTAATTAAGGATGAAAAATGGTTCCAAACTAGATGTCTAGCATCAAAAAAGGGAACAATGATTAGATTTTCTATACTTCTAATGATGCAATATGTGAAAGAACTTACGAAAAATGATTGTGTTGCACCATTTTTTTGAAAGAAAGGAATAATAACTTTAGTCACTAATGAAATCATGGTTGGGATGGTAAATAATATGTTTGATAAACATGTATTATTTTGACAAATTTTAAATGGGTATAAGTGATTTCCCATATGTAAGGTAAGACATAAATATGCAAAGAGAACAAGTTTTATTAAGCCCTTCAAGGGCTTTGGTAACTCAAAGGTATATGTCTTTTATTTTTAGTGATGTCAGTGATTACCCTAATCCAATTCCTAAGAAGATTAGGAAGTATTTGCCTAAATACACAAGGCAAAGTGTAGAATCCGCCTTTAAGCATTTACAGGATTTTGTATATGTAATGGGGGATTATGAAATCAGTCATGAGGATTTTGTTATGAAGCTTTTTGTGCAATCCTTAAGGGGTGATGCTAGGGATTGGTTTTCATATTTACCCACCTATTTTGTTAACTCATGGAATCAGTTGGTGATAGTTTTTATGGAACAATTTTGTGAAAGAGTCAATCCCAACATATTAAGAAAAGGTTTTATGGGAATCCACATAAAAGAAAAAGAGGTAATCCCATATTTCAATCTCAGATTTTCAAGAGCTTTAAGCGAAATCCCTAAAGAAATAGGACCAAGTGAGGTTGAATGCTTGGTTGTATATCTTGGTGCTTTTGACAAAAGGATGGGTTACCTATTAAGAAATAAATAACCTACAAGCCTGCACCAAGAATATCAAATAGCTATGGAGATTGAAAACAACATGAAATACTCAATGATGAAAGGGTATTTGGCTACAAGTATTGATTACCCTAGCCTAGCTCATACTAGTAAAATGTCAGAGTTGGCTACTCAGAACACTGATTATGATAAGGGTGCTCTGAAAACTGTAATATCTCCACCATTGTAGTGTGATGATAATGAGATCCAAGTTGAAAGCCAGTCCAATTTGAATGATGATGATCAAACTTCTTCTATGCCAAAATTGTATGAAATGAAGAGGCAAGAGGAAGAATCACCATATGAGTTTTTCTTGAGATTTTTAGGTGCTTTAATACAAATTCCTAAAGGTCTCAAACCTAATGACTATGCATGCATTGAATTTTTTTGTGAACTTTATGAACTGGGGTTAAGTGCTTTGCCAAAAGAATTGAAACCTACTAACTTGGCCCAAATCATTAAATGGATAGAGATTGCAGAATCAACCAGGAATGTATCTACACAAAATGAAGATAATGCTTGCCTTTTTGAAGAAAGATGGATAACTACAGAAGCATTTGAGGGGAAAAATGATGAAGGATTAAGTGAGACACCCATTGTGTTTCCTAATCTTGATTGTAATGCTCATGTCACTGAGATTTTGTTACAGGCTAGTGATTGTGATTTCAGAAGTAATAATTGCATTACCGAGGATAGAACCGAGCCTTTCCTTTTACCAAAATTGTATGGAAATTTGTAACCTCATGATTTTACTTATTTCCAAGTGAAGGAACAACTTTCAAATGATAAATATTTAGAGTATACTCTAGGTATACTGGCAATGGAACAAGTTTACTGTATAAATGTTGAGGAACTTGAGGACAATAAGGTGTGTGATCAAAATAATAGTACTGGAGACAGCCAAAATATTGATGAAAATATTGGTACTATTGATTTTTTTGACTATTAGTATGAAGCTAAGAGTGATTTTTTGTTACCAGGTGACATTGATATTGTTGGTGAAAATTTCCCAGCTTATAATGAAGGTGACATTGATATTGTTGGTGAAACGTTTTCAGCTTGTGCTGAAATTTTCACTTATAAATTAACACATATAGCAGGTGGTGTTGAACACAAGGAGGCCGGTGCATATTGATCTTTCTCTATTTCCCTTGATGAGATTGATGTGTTTGACACTTTTTAAAAAAAAAATCATTTGGGAATGGATGAAGGATTGTAGGAAGGGTTGTATGCTGAGGGGCCTAAGATGAGTGTGTTTACACATTTCCTAGAGAAAGATGTAACTTATATTTCCCACCTCTGTGGTATCTGGATGTGTTCCAAAACATCTAAACATAGGTGTTGGCAACCGAGCTTGTGTGGAAAGCACCAGGGTGAGGATTCCCCGAGTTGTGTGTCCTCCTTGTTGTACTATGAGGGTATGTGTAACATGCACATAGTTTTATATGAAATTTGTTAGTTCTATGTACAAGCTGATGATGATGCCAAGATGTGTGATGTTGCAGACTAGATAAGTTATGAATGTTTCCATTTCTTAGCACATTTAAGTCAGTATTCTATGAGGTATGACCAAGTGCAGGGTAAGGAAAAATCTCATTATGGTCATGTGTTACAGTTAATGTTTGAACACAGGGTGCTAACCGATCACATACATGGGAGTATGTGCAAAAATTATGATACTTCCAAGCACGCTGATTACTCCAGCAACTCAAGAACATCAAGAGGTGGAATTTGCAGACTTTGTTTATTCCAAGTAACAAAGAATTTTGTTTTTGATAGGAGTAAAATTTAATTTCCCTTGTTTGGTGGCCTAGGGCCATCAAGTTGGATATACACAAGTTCAAACTGAAAAAAAAAGATAGAACATGCATCAAGGCACTTGTGTGATTCAGCAGTCTGGTTTGCAAGGCCAGAGATTCTGAATTCTTGCTATGCCCGTAGGGGGCATACATCCCTAGTCAGAGCCACTGATGGGACTTTTAAAAATTTCTGTCTAAATTGGGCATGGCTAGTTACTTTTAACAAGACTGAAGGTTTGATATTTTGGGTTTAGGGTTTTTGATCTCTCATGAAAAATTGATTGGCATATTTTGAAACCCTCACGTTATATTTCAATGTTGACCTGCTATTGAGGGTTACTGGTCACTTAAGTTGTTTGATTGAGAATCTCCTTCATGCTCTTACCAACCCCTTTTACTCGACCTATCGGTCTCTTATTTTCCACCTGAGCTTAAATTTTTATACCGCCAAAGGTTTTTCTGGCCGGTCCCACCAAAATATTCTATATGTTCTATGCAGCTTGGTGAACCATCTGATCACGAGTTTTGATTTGCACCATCTCTCGCAAACCTCGCAGGTTTTCCTGTTGATGTCAGTTATGTGGTGTGAGGTGTGTGAGATTCCACCATCTATCATATACAAAGGAGTGGGGCCTTTTCCCAAGGTGCCAATAATGACAAGTGGCCATCATTTCACCAATGTAATTTAATGATGGGGACTAATAATGAATGTCCCTCGCAGGCCTCGCACGATCAAAGTAAATGTTCCTAAAGTACTGCGAGGTTTGCGAGAAGGTGACACATGGCCTGGCTCTTGAAGTAACAAGGCTAGGTGGGGCCTACTATCTGACCACAAGCTCCTATTTTCATGGGTTGTGATTGGTTGTGATATTACCCAGGCAGTGATGTGGATTTTTAATGATCATTGACTCGATTTGAGTCATCCAAATTTCCAGGTCTATTGCACATCAACGGTTCAATTTCAAAGGGTTATTGTTCATTTGTATGAAGAGATTTTGCGCTCTACAACTTGTTTTCTTTAATAGCATGGGTTTTTCAGTGGATTTATCCTTATTTCCTTGCGTACGAGTGGTAACCTCCTAATAAATACAATGATGGAATGTACGCCTGAAATAAATTTGTGGTGAAAAAATCAACCACTAATCGTTCGCATGCTCGTGTGAGCATTCGGGCAATTAATATTCCCTACACTGAATTATTCTATAAATACCTGTTGAATTGCTCTGTATTATCATTGTATTTTTGAGTTGATCTGTTTGTAGGTAGTGGATTTGTTTGTAGTTTCCAAGATACACTTCCTCAATGGACAAGTCCAAGATGCGTCGAAGTGCCAGATTAGGTGCGAGAAATTCGCAGCATGAAAAGAAACAACATGCTCCTAATGCTCCTGAGGCAAGTGCCCGAGGTATGGGCAAGCAGTCAGATTGCTATAATTCTCTTGTTGTGCTCTCTTCAAGTTCTAGTGGTGATGGGTCCGAGACTGACTCAGACTATCACAGCTATCTTGGAGCCATGACTGAGCTCATGGGTGTTGATGAAGAGGTCCTTGCAATCTCACCAATAACTACAATGGCACCATGCCACGTTGTTGGGGTTAGTGCTGATATGGATGGAAAAACGAAAGTTATTCCGCCTCAAACTAAGGTGAGACCCAAAAGCGGTCACCTATACCAGGGCCATGTGTTGACTAAATGATTGTTGGTGCTGGTGTGTGTTGCTCATGGGTGGTGTTTTTCTAGTGGTTTGTCTTGTGGATGCGAACGTGCACGTGCGTGGCATGCTCTTTTTTGTTTTTTCTCCAATTGGTTACTGGGTGTAACTGATTTTTTTTTTATTACTCAGATCATTCGCTGTGTTTTCTAATGATGAGGAATGCGAATTTAAATTTCATTTTCTTTTTAATGAAATTCATTTTGAAATGAACAATGTAGACCGATGTTTGTGGCTCTCCTATTCTATAAAGGAGATTTTACGGCTCATTGTTAAGGGTCAGATTTTTGTATCCGGAGGCTCAGTGTCTGTACAGTGAATTTGTTTATTGTAGGTTTTTTCTTAAGGTATTAGCTAGTATGTTTTATCTAGGGTAGGAATATTATAAAACAAGTAGGTCTTGCTTTTGTAATTACAGATATTAAAGAAATAAGTAAGAATCTATTAGAACAATTTCTCTCCTGGTTTCATGTCATGAGTTGTGAATGAGTTTATCAATGATATATTCATTCAACTTCATTGGTATATTTGAGTGTGTACCTCATTTTCCAGCTTTAACTTAATGAGCTAATTAAAATTACTTGAAAATGAGTTCCAGATTTATGATGTTGTCTTTAGGATTCCTTAAGGAGTATTGTTTTTATAACTAAAAAATCTCATAGTGTAAATCATTATGGTGATATGTTCATGATATCTGGGTTATGTTTTATATGACTCCTGCCCAATGGATAAGGCACTGGATAATTTCTTTAGGATCCCTGTTTGAGAGTACAGGGCTGTAATTCTAAGCACAATGGTTTAAAATATGAACAAATCTAATACATTAAACCTTGTCTCTTTGGAGATGTAAATCTTATGATAAGTTTCAGTCCTGTTGCTTTAAGATAGTTGTTTTTATTCTTCGGTTTTTCCACAACCAGGATAATTACTATCTAATTGCATTGGTGGGGATTGTATCTATTTGAAGAAGTGTTCTTACCAGGTCATGAAATATTTGTATGAACACAGTTAGGAAAACCCTCCTTGGTTTCACAGAGCCAAAAGTGTAGGTGATCTCAGTCTTTGACTGAATCTCGTTAGTTGGCCACTAACTTTGTTAGTTATTGAGTATAGAGGCTAACAACCTCTTAGGGAATTACAAAGCCTTAGCTGGAAAAATCAAAACACCAACAATACTTTTGTTCCAGAAGCTTCAATTTTATGTGATTCTTTTTTCATTTTTCTTCTTGGGTTTTAGAGGAGACTGATCTTAATTTTGGTGTTTGAGTATTTTGTGTTTTTATTGGGGTTTTTTTATTGGCTTTTGAATTTATATATATTTTTTCACTGTTGAGAATTTGGGCTTTTGTCTATGAAGGATTCATGATTTTTGTGATTGTAAGGGAAGGAGGAGGAGGGGGTTGCAGAAATAAGAAACCTAGACTAATTGTAACAAATATGATATATTTTGTTTTGCAAGAGAAGCTTGAGGTGAGACTGGAGGTCATATAAGTGAAGAGAGGAAGGGAGGAGAGTGACATGGGGGGTGCTCAAGTGAAGCGCCCTTCTACATCTAGAGGAAATCATAAGTTCTTGTCCTTATCCTTGCTAATTCAAAGCTAATTATTTTATCATCATATTTTTTTGAGAACTCCATGAAAACCAAGCTCTGTAAATGGTATATCAAACTCTAGTTCAAAATCTTTTAGGTGAGGCTGCTCCCATATCTCTCTTACTCGCTTGACAAATCTTTAAAGGAGGAGCAGTAGGAGGACGAGGATATGTGTATTCCTTAGTATTTCATGGATTTGATGGAATTGTGATTGATTTTCATTGCAGTGGATCGGTGGACATTATTTTTTTTTTGAACAATATATTTTTGTGCTTCAAAACAAGGTCTCTGGTGCTCATCTTGGTTCACAATTTACTTTCATTTTTTATTTTATTTTTTATTATATTGCAATGCCCTCTGTTTGTTTGTGGAAAGTGTTTAGTGCAGAGGCTATTCTATTTAAGCCTTGAAAGGCATTGCATGTATATGTTTTAAATTGATGTTCCATTTTAAGAAGGCTTTAGCAATAGTTGGGGTTTCAATGAAAGCATTTATTTTTAATCTGCCGTGAAGCTTGCAAGGATCTGTTAAAGAAAGAAAAAAAAGTGAGACAAGGTAGTGAAAATGAAATAAGCTTCGCGAGTCTTGATCTCTTAACCTCTAGATGGAAATATGTGGTGGAGTAATTTTGTTCCAAAAGCTTCAATTTGATGTGATTCTTTTTTTCTTTTTATTTGTGGGTTTTAGAGGAGCCTGATTTTAATTTTGGTGTTTGAGTATTTTGTGTTTTTATTAGGTTTGTTTTTTTGGGTTTTGAATTTATAATTATTTTGATTGTTGAGAATTTGGGGTTTTTTCTATGAAGGATTCACGATATTTGTGATTGTAAGGGAAGTAGGAGGAGGGGTTTGTAGAAAAAAGAAACCTAGACTAATTCTAAAGAATGTGATTTTTTTTTTGCAAGAGCAGCTTGAGGTGATATTAGTGGTCATATAAATGAAGAGAGGAAGGGAGGAGAGATACATGGGGGGTGCTCAAGTGAAGTTCCCTTCTACATCTAGAGGCAATTGTAAGTTCTTGTCCTTATCCTTGTTAATTCAAAACTAATTGTTTTATCATTGTATGTTTTTGAGAACTCCAAGAAAACCAAGCTCTCTAAATGGTATATCAAACTCTAGTTCAAAATATTTTAGATGAGGCTATTCCCATAGCTCTCTTACTTGCTTGACAAATATTTAAGGAGGAGGAGCAGCAAGAGGACGAGGATATGTTTATGCCTTAGTATTTCATGGATTTGATGGAATTATGATTGATTTTCATTGCAGCGGATCGACGGAGGTTCAAATTTTTTTGAACAATGGATTTTTGTGCTTCAAAACAAGGTCTATGGTGCTCATCTTGGTTCACAATTTACTTTTTTTATTTTCTTTTATATTATATTGCAATGCCCTCTGTTTGTTTGTGGAAAGTGTTTAGTGCAGAGGCTAGTCTATTTAAGCTCTGAAAGAGCTTGCATGTATATGTTTTAAATTGATGCTCCTTTTTAAGAAGCCTTTAGTAATAGTTGGGGTTTCAATGAAAGCATTTATTTTTAATCTTCCATTAAGCTTGCAAGGATCTGTTAAACAAAGAAAAAAATGCGAGACAAGGTAGTGAAAATGAAATAAGCTCCATGAGTCTCGATCTCTTGACCTCTGGACACAAATATGTAGTTGAATACTTTTGTTCCAAAAGCTTCAATTTTATGTGATTATTTTTTTCTTTTTCTTCTTGGGTTTTAGAGGAGACTGATCTTAATTTTGGTGTTTGAGTATTTTGTGTTTTTATTGGGTTTTGAATTTATATCCATTTTTACTGTTGAGAATTTGGGGTTTTGTCTGTGAAGGATTTATGCCTTTTGTGATTGTAAGGGAACGAGGAGGAGGGGGTTGTAGAAACAAGAAACCTAGACTAACTGTAATAAATATGATTTTTTTTTTTTGCAAGAGAAGATTGAGGTGAGACTGGTGGTCATATAAATGAAGAGAGGAAGGGAGGAGAGCTACATGGGGCATGCTCAAGTGAAGCACCCTTCTACATCTAGAGGAAATCATAAGTTCATTTCCTTATCCTTGTTAATTCAAAGCTAATTGTTTTATCATTGTATGTTTTTGAGAGCTCCATGAAAACCAAGCTTTCTAAATGGTATATCAAACTCTAGTTCAAAATCTTTAGATGAGGCTGCTCCCATAGCTCTCTTAATGACTTGACAAATATTTAAGGAGGAGGAGTAGCAGGAGGATGAGGATATGTTTATTCCTTAGTATTTCATTGATTTGATGGAATTGTGATTGATTTTCGTTGTAGCAGATCAACGGAGGTTCAAATTTTTTTGAACAACAAATTTTTGTGCTTCAAAACAAGGTTTTTGGTGCTCGTCTTGGTTCACAATTTACTTTTGTTTTTTATTTTCTTTTGTATTATATTACAATGTCCTCTTTTTGTTTGTGGAAAGTGTTTAGTGCAGAGGCTACTCTATTTAAGCCCTGAAAGGCCTTGCATGTATATGTTTTAAATTGATGCTCCTTTTTAAGAAGCCTTTAGTAATAGTTGGTGTTTCAATGAAAGCATTTATTTTTAGTCTTTCATTAAGCTTGCAAGGATCTGTTAAAGAAATAAAAAATGTGAGTCAAGGTAGTGAAAATGAAATAAGCTTTGTGAGTCTTGATCTCTTAACCTCTTGACATAAATATGTGGTCAAATACTTTTGTTCCAGAAGCTTCAAATTTATGTGATTCTTTTTTGCATTTTCTTCTTGGGTTTTAGAGGAGCCCGATGTTAATTTTGGTGTTTGAGTATTTTGTGTTTTGATTGGGTTTGTCTTTTAGGGTTTAGAATTTATATCCTGTTGGGTCTCAAAAATGCAAGTTTGAACCATGAGAGGTTTCCAAGCTCTCAAAACAATTTTGGCCAATGTACAAGGCTAATTGATGCAATTGAACCTTCTTCTCTTTAGGTTCTACTAGACCATGGCGGGTGAACCCATGTGAATGATGCAGATTGAAATGTATTTCCTGGTTGAGCAATCTATCCACAATGGAAAATAGAAGTGAATAGATGAAAACCAATACAACTAATCCTACTCCTACTGCACAAAAGAAAGGATTTGAATAAGTTGTTTGATATGAAATTTTATCTCTGGGTTGAGGCAGATCAGTACCTTCTGTCCACATGGGCAATGGAGTCAAAAATTAAGAATTATGTGTGTTTCCTTCTCTGGTTTAATTCAAGTTGTTAGGAACTTTATAAAATTAAATTTTAATGACTAACATATGATTTCATTTATTTATGACTTGCATAAATAAGGTTGGAATGTTTTCTTACCAAATTCTACTTCAACAAGCCAAAAGAAACCTTAAATCACTGTAACTTGAAGGATTTTAATTCCGATTTACAGACACCAGCAAATAAAAATCACACAAAGTGATAACATGCACCTTGGTGAATCAACATTATGCTTGATACATTAATTCAAATGATTAGAAGACTTCGAAGTGGAGAGAATCAAGATAAAAAATAATACAAATTATAGCATCTCAACAACTGAATTCAGATAAGATTTCACCAATTTATGAACATTTTCTCCATTGCTTTGTTTTAGGAAGGTCTATACATTATTTCCATTCCCAGTTTGAAAAATATATCTCCTACTCTAACCCCTTCTACAACTGATTTTTCTAATCATTTATACAATACAAACCAAGGGTCACAACCCTTCACTGGACTGGTAAAACCGTTTCAAATTCTCTAACAAAAAACTAAAATATTTAATTGAATTGCCTTTCAAAAAAATAAATATTTTTAACTATATCTTTGCCTTTTAATTTTTTCTTTAATACTTTTACCACCCTTTATAATTTCACTTTATACATCTCCGCTCATTATGCTTTATGTCTCCATGGACATTTATCACTTTTACCGCTCTACCGCGGTCAATAATTTATCTCCTTGTGGTATCACGGTACTCTAACTTTTCCACTTTATCTTCCACCTACTGCTCTACCGCGACCTTTGTGTTTAAACCCTACAGTTCTGCGGTATTGATTTTGACCTCTCTTTCAGCATTTACCTTCCTACCATTCCCTTACCACTCAACCGCGACCCTTATCTCTGTCTCTTGTAGTTCCACGGTGGTTGAATTTTCCACGGCCTTCTTCATCTACCGCGTCCTTACCGCTCAACCGAATGCTTTATTTCTATCACCGGTGGTATGGTGATACTAGCATTTTATGTCACCTTCACTATCCACCACCATACCACGATCTACCATATGTCTCCCCGCGTTACTGCGGCCTCCACTCTACCTTCCCATGGTACAACAATGACCGATTCTAATTGCCAAGCTTGTCGTTTATCTCCCGACCACCGCGCTACTACAGTGTCCTCGATGACCATCCGCGGTTGTGTGGTAGCTCTATCAAACACTTACCACATGCTCACAAACCTCCCACCATGCTACCATGGTCTACTATCTGACCGAACGTGGTGTAGCGGTAATTGTTCTACCTACCGCCCTGCTCACTGCTGACTATTCCCTGTCGTTAACTCACTGCCCACCATGCTACCGTGGTCTGTGGTTTGACCGCGTGTAGTGGCATGGTAAACACTTCATGTTGGCTCCTTTAGCCGCTACTACCAAACCGCTGGCCTTTTGTGGGAGGCCGTGGTAAGGTGGTAAGTGAGCAAAAAGACATATAAAGGTTAAAAATGGTTGGTGGTATAAGGTAAAATATGTTTAAATATTTTTTATAGCAGCATGATGAATTTCTGTGAGGAAGATAGGAAAAATAAAGGGCATGAATAAATAAAATCCCTTAGGTTTTTGATGGATTTTATGAAAAAAAGTGAAAAAACCTTAGGGTTTTGATAGAATTTTTGGGTTCTAACATATCCATTTTGATTATTTAGAATTTGGGATTTTATTTGTGAAGGATTCATGCTTTTTGTGATTGTAAGGGGAGGAGGAGGAGGGGCTTGTAGAAACAAGAAACCTAGACTAATTGTAATGAATATGATATTTTTATTTTGTAGGAGCAGCTTAAAGTGAGACTGGTAGTCATATAAATGAAGAGAGGAAGGGAGGAGAGCTACATGGGGGGTGCTCAAGTGAAGCACCCTTCTACATCTAAAGGAAATCGTAAGTTCTTGTCCTTATCCTTGTTAATTCAAAGCTAATTTTTTTATCATCGTATGTTTTTGAGAAAACTATTAAAGGAATTTAATCCCTGGTTACTATGTATGCTTGTATTTTAGTGGGGAGACTATATCTCTTCTTTTTTTTGAATTCCTTAAAATGAGTGTGTGCATTATTGTTTGTGGGATATAATAAGTCTGTAGTTTTAGCATCTTTCCTTTTTTACATGTTTTGTGTTTCTGCAGTCCATGATTGTGTAATCTAATATTTTAGATGAGGCTTCTCCCATAGTTGTCTTACATAATTTGTGTTAATGTAGTCCTCTCCCTCTCTTGTTGTTCTTCCTCAATTTCATTAGGATCATACATTGACCCTCTTTCCCCTCCTAAATTCTTGACCACATCCATTACCTCCACATAAAATTGGACATCCTTGATCTTCTTGGTTCCCACACCATGATATGGTTATGGAAATGAAAATGAAGCAAAGTAATCAACTCCTTCTCTACTGGTTGGAAGAATGCATGCTTAATGTTTTGATACGAGATATCAACTCTCTCTTCTTCTCTCATGGTTGAATACCGAAATCTATTATGGTGGGCCTCCAGAGTTTCAGTCATCTCTCTTCCTCTTCCACCAAATGTTGGCTTAATCCACATGTCTACCAACCTAATGAAGCAAATTAATCATCTCCTTCACCGTTGGCTAGAAGAATGCATGCTTAATATTTTGATACGTGATATCAGTTCTCTCTTCTACTCTCATGGTTGAATACTGAAATCTATTATGGTGGACCTCCATAGGTTCAATCATCTTTCTTCCTCTTCTACAAAATTTTGGCTTGATCCACACGTCTGCCAGCGTAATGAAGTAAAGTAATCACCTCCTTCTCCGTTGGCTGGAAGAATGCATGCTTAATGTTTTGATATGTGATATCATCTCTCTCTTCTGCTCTCATGGTTGAATACCGAAATTGTAGACACCTAAAAATGACTTAGGCTTGCAAGCAATATTTTACCACCTTTTGTCCTAACATAATTATAAAATTTTAATTATGTTTCTAACCCACATTCAATTATTAATTAAATAATTCATAATTATTTAATTAATTCATAATCTCTCATTCTTCATGATTATTAAATAAATAAATCTTATTTATTTATTTTAATATGTCACTAATTGTCAAAGTCTTCTAATAATTAAATAAAGTCATCAATTTATTTAATTAATCCTTATCATTAATGTCCTCCTGATTATTAAATTAATATATTTTAATATATTGATTTAATATGTCACTAATGCCTAAATCCTCTCTTAATTAAATAAATTCATTTATTTATTTAATTAAGTAATTATCTCTTCTAAATTAAATAATTATTATTAATTATTTAATTGCCTTTTGTGACATTTCCCTATTTTTAAATAAAACAATTTATTTAAAAATGACTCCACATAGTTAACTGATTCTTCTTTGAGTAATTGATTTCAAAAATCAATTACTCATTATCTCACAAATCTTTATTTTGAATTAATTTAATTCAAAAGGGGAAACATTCTTCTACAAATCAAGTAATTTCTAAAATTACTGATTTTCTAAAGTCTTATCCTCTTGTCTTCTGATTTTTACTAATTTCATCTCAACTATCACATTCAGTCTTGATTTAATTCATTTAATTAAATCTTATTCACACATATGGGTATTTTTCCCTAACCCTAAATGAGAGTTGCCTTATTGAATCTTGACCTTTGATTCTAGGGCATTCTTCAAATCTCTCATCTTGTCCATCTGTTCAAGATTGCATTTTCTATAAAATGACAATCTTGATCTCATTTTCAGGATCGATGAATCATTATTATCTCTTAGCATTTTTATAACCTCATTATCATCTTTCATGTCACACATTAGGCACATATTAATTATTTGCATAATAGAATTAACTTTCTAGTTTGCATATTTTATTTTATTAAATCCTTCAAAGGCATTTTGCTAAAGCTAGACATATTAGTTTGCTCACACAAATGTTGAGGGCATCCATTTATTATAGCAACAAGCTTGAGGAGGTACAATGGAAGTAGTCATGGAGGAAAGAAATGGGTGAGATTGTTCTAGTCTCATTCCATTTTCTTTCATATTCTCTTTTGCATTCCATTGAATGATCATTTTTATTGCATGCATGTTCTAACTTAGATTTGATCTTGCAGAATAATATTTTATATCATTACATTGGTGAACCCGACCCACTAACATATTTTGCAGGTTTTCGTACGGCTTCAAATTTTCTTTTGCAAGAATAGGTGTACAGAACGATGCAGTGCCGCATCCGCATTCAAAAATGATGCAAGTGCTTCGTTGAGCCGTATTCGCCAGCTCTAGAGCCGCAATCGCCATATCGCACTACATTCACCAGCTCTAGAGCTGCAATCACCATATCGCACTGCATTCGCTAGTTCTAGAGCCGCAATCGCCATATCGCACCACATACACCAGTTCTAGAGCCGCAATCGCCATATCGCACCACATTCGCCAGCTCTAGAGCCGCAATCGCCATATTGCACTACATTCGCTAGATCCTGAGCCACAATTGGCTGGTAATTTCCATTATTGAATTGTAATCTGGATCCGACGCATCCACGACCAGTTTTTTGCTTTTATTTTTTATTTTTATTTTGGGATTAAAAAGAACCAACCCTAGGATAGACATCTAATTGGAAATCTATCAATCCTAGGATAGGCAATCTAATTTGGAATTTACCAACTCTAGGATAGTCACCACATCTTAATTTTTGGTAAAAAATGAATCCCATGCATGTTGTGAAGCAATATCTTCACTTAGTTTAGATAATCTTCATTTGGGCTTAAAATTGAACATCTTTTTGCTATGTTTGTGGGGTAATAGGTATATGCTCTCCCCTTTACTGGGTGATCAAAAAACTAGACTTACCCATTTTTCTTTATGCATTTACTGCTTTATTACAACCTTTAGAAGGCCTACCATAGTGGGAAAAAGTACTCACCCTACGGGAACGACGTAAGTGGGAACAACCAAAGCCAGGTTTTCCAACCCACTATAAGAAAAAGCGAATTCGGGGAAAGTCCACAATTGACGACAGTGTGCAAAGATAACCATCCCCAAAACCTTTGTTCTAAAGGTTGGGATGTCTCCTAAGGAAGTTTATCATTTGTCGCGCTGAACGAAAACCTTGACTAAGAACCATAGTGTAGAAGCCAGCCGAGTCAGTAACCAGACATTGTCTCAATCACGGTGCAAGGGGAGGGAAAAATCTCCCCCCAAGACACTCACCATATAATCACCACGGACTATTTGCTCAGGGGATTTGGTATCCACTTCTATCACCTTGAGTACGCACCTGGAAAAGACAAAAAAACAGGCGCCCTCTAGGGGTTGACATGGCTGTGTGAGTCGACGTGATTTTAAGATGTGGGCTGTGATTGTTACGATGACCCTTTGACTAGTAAGAGTGAGTCTGCTAAAAGTGACAAGTGAGGAATTTTAGAAAGTCCACTCTTGTCACCATGGGGACTGGAGATGGCCTTGGAGAAATAAAAGTGAATTTTTAATTCACTTTTTGGAAGAAACCAGTGGGTAAGACAAGATTCCTCTAAAAAGGGTCCTTGTCCCATGGGTATGATGTGACCTTTGAGAGGTCATGGGGAAGACAAATTCACAGGGGGAATAAGTGTGAATTTTTAGTTCACATGGAGAAGAGGTCAACCCAAAAAAGTTAAGTACCAAGAAAGGTTAACTTAAGGACATGTTAGAAAAGGTAAGTGATTAGGATTAGGATTGTGCAAATAGGTGATTAGGCTAATTAATGATGATTAGAGGCAAGTGGATAAATATGGAGAATGTGACATTAATCCTAATTAAGGATATGCACATCTTAATGAAGGATTAATTAAATTAACCCATATTAGTGAAAGGGTGATGGAGGATGGGACAATGAGAGAAAAAGAATGAATTAAAAATTGAAAAGAATAATTGACTAAATTAAATAAATTGATTGATTTATTTAATTTAGAGAGGAAATGGGCTAATGGTAAAGTATTTAATTAAATACTTTTGGGAAACTTAGGGAAAGGGGATAATATTAATTAGATGTGTCATTTAATTAATATAGATGGATTAGATGAATAAATGATGGGATTATGACCATATGAAAGTGGTCAAATCTAGGTGTCTACAACAAGAAATTGGTTGTGAACATACATGATTAGAAAGAATGGCATACCTGCATTTAAAGACTACGAGAAACACAAAACCATTCTCATGTATTCACACCTTGTTATAGCAACAACTATTAGGTTTTTGAAGCATTATGTCAAACCAAAGACAAAACAACTATGGACACTTTGTAATGTTGATCATGAAGCAATATTGGATACTCTTAAGCAAAAAGATGACCCTTCGGACACACTTGAATAGCATATTCAAGAATGGAGGGTATAATGCTTAGGTTCATAATGCTTAAGTTCATTAGTGTTTCTTAATTAATACTGATATTTTGTATACTATTACAATATGGGTGTCTTTAATAGTGATGTTTTGTATGTACTTTTGTGATATATTTGGCAAAATTGATCATGGACCTATTGCAACAATAGCTAGCTATAATCCTTTTAGAGAGGTATGCGATAGATTACAATAATATAGATTGGTTATTCAAAGCGTATTTTATAGTTTGCATTACCATCTCATCATCAATTAGGTCATTTAGAATAATATAGATTTGTTATTCTAAGCATCTTTTATAGTTTGCATTACCAATTCATCATCATTCAGGTTGTTTAGATTAATATAGATTTGTTAGTCTAAGCATCATTTCGATTGTGACGATATAGCTTTCTCATTTGATAATATTCATGATATTTTTGGCATGATTGATCATAGACCTGCTGCAACAATCAGCAAATCTGATCCTTTTAAAGAGGTATGTGATAGATTACAATAATATAGATTGGTTATTCTAAGCATCTTTTCTATTATATGTAGTTTAACTACTACCTTGATGGTTTGTACAAGTGCTTGTCACTCCATAATGTTAACATACTACTCTTGTGGAAGACTGTGCCCTGAATGCCTCCAATAGGCAAATTTTGTAAATTTTGAATTTTCAAATGTGAAACAATGTAAAAAGGTCATAACTGTGTATGGCCATAATCTATATCCACTGATATTTTTTGAAATATGGGTCAAATGTCTAGAATTGTATAAAGGGTATGTTCAAAATGTAAAGCGGCCTATATTTTGGAAACTGATAGGTTGAAATAGTCATACAAGTGTATGCTTTGTTATTGTTATTGGGACAATTCTGTAAGAGGATTTTGTACTTAATCAAGCTACAACTAAAGGTTTTCTTCTTGGTTCTTTTTTGTTAGTATGCTCATTTGAACCAGGTTTTTTAATATCTCCTATTTATATATAATAAATTAAAGTGGCTTGCCACTTTTTCCAAAAAAAATGTAAAAAGGTCATGTGAAGTTCATTTCCAATGTAATTGAGTCTTTTATCCGACAAAATGGAAACAAGGTATTTGGGTGTGCATGATGTTCAAGCTAATTGGGTAAGATTTTTCTAATGCAAGAGCTAGGTGCCTTTAAATAACACAATTACAATTAAAGATGATTCAAACTCCAATTTGATCCTCAAACCCAAACTTGGGTGCGACTTCACTAAAATAGGCCAATTTTACAAAGAGACTCATATCTAAACACTTATCAAACCTGAAATTTTGATTGGGAAGTATTAAAAATCCTACCAAACTACCAAAACCACAATTTTTTTTGGTGAGATGCACTTTCTAGAGCTCTATTTCAACAAACCTTCATTTTTAGCAACTTTCATGAGGTTTTTAAGGAAATCAATGTTTCAAACCTTGTCACACCCTATAAACTCATCAAACACATCTATTAGGACCTCCAAAAGTTTGATCCAACCTTAAATTTTGTTGCCCCCATGTTTCATAGACATTAGCATGTTGTAACCACCATTTTTCACCTAATTTCACTCATTTTTGCCATGCACGAAAACTCACCAACTCAACTATAGACCTTTCCAGCTCTTTAAACCCACATATTCAGCTTATACAGCCCTAATAACATATACCATGGCCATACCATCAAGCTACAAATCGCACAATAGATGGTATGGCCTTTTAGCACTTTGGACTCTTAAGGGAAATCACCGGTCCAATGTAGCTCGGAGTGATTTAGCGTATTTGGGTGAAAATGAGGACCATCCCTAGCGTAAACATACACATCTCAATGTGTTGGAAGTTTCTTTTTGGTTGTATGAGTTGTAGAATGAAAGTTGCACCACTTTGCAACTTTACACTGCTTGCATCTAACAACTTTTCCCTCAACCGAAAACTTGTCACCACAGGAAAATGCCTTGGAGATAGCAAAAACCAAGAGAGGTTATTGTAGATGGTCCCAACATGATCCCATAGACTTAGATAGAGAGTATATAAGCATCATGATTTCCAATAAATATCCCTTCAAAGATTGTTGCCTTTTAGCACTTTGGACTCTTAAGGGAAATCGGCAGTCCAATGTAGCTCAGAGTGATTCAGCATATTTGGGTGCAAAAGAGGACCATCCCTAGCATAAATGTACCCATATGGACATGTTGGAATAGTCCATTTGGTCGTATGAGTTGCAGAATGAAATTTGCATCACTTTGCAACTTTACACTACTTGCATTCGACAACTTTTCCCTCAACTGAAAAATCATCACCACAGGAAAAAGCCTCCGAGATAGCAAAAACCGAGTGAGGTTATTGTGGATGGTCCCAACACAATCACATAGCCATAGATGGAGATTCTGTAAGCATCATGGTTTTTAATAAATAACCCTTCAAATATTGTTGCCTTTTAGCACTTTGGACTCTTAAGGGAAATCGGCAGTCCAATGTAGCTCAGAGTGATTCAGCATATTTGGGTGCAAAAGAGGACCATCCCTAGCGTAAATGTACCCATATGGACATTTTGGAATAGTCCATTTGGTCATATGAGTTGCAGAATGAAATTTGCACCACTTTGCAACTTTACACTACTTGCATTCGACAACTTTTCCCTCAACTGAAAAATCATCACCACAGGAAAAAGCCTCCGAGATAGCAAAAACTGAGTGAGGTTATTGTGGATGGTCCCAAAACAATCACATAGCCTTAGATGGAGATTTTGTAAGCATCATGGTTTTTAATAAATATCCCTTCAAATATTGTTGCCTTTTAGCACTTTGGAATCTTAAGGCAAATCGCCAGTCCAATGTAGCTCAGAGTGATTCAATGTCTTTGGGTGCAAAAGAGGACCATCCATAGCATAGACGTACCCATCTAGATGTGTTGGAATAGTTTGTTTGGTCATATGAGTTGGAGAATGAAAGTTGCACCACTTTGCAACTTTGCACTGCTTGCATTTGACAACTTTTCCCTCAACTGAAAACTCATCACCATGGGAAAATGCCTCTGAGATAGCAAAAACTGAGAGGTTATTGTAGATGGTCCCAACATGATCCCATAGTCTTAGACAGAGAGTTTTTAAGCATCATAGTTTCTAAGTAACAGTCCATCAAAGATTGTTTCCCTTTTGCACTTTGGACTCTTAAGGGATTTTTTCGATTGAACGTAGCTCAGACTGCTTTAGCCTATTTGGGTGCGAAAGGGAACCATACCTAGCCTAAAACTACCCATCCTGATGTGATGGAACATTTGGTTTTGTCATACGATTTGTAGAACAAGATTTATTTATGACCTTACAAGTAGTTTTCAGCCTCCAACCAAACTCTAATGCTTATTTTCATGTGCAAAAATGCCATGAGACCATAGCTTGTTGTGAAGAACTAGTAATTTTCTAGAAATCAGCATTCCTTTTGTATTAGAACTCACTAAATTTCCTTCAACCAACCTATTTTCGAACCTTGAAGAGGTTTATATACATTTTTTGAATTCAGATAGGCTCCCCAATGTCCACAACCACCTTTTCAACTACCAAGACCCTTCGTTTTTCTTAAAAATTGCTAAAATTGACAAGTTTTTGTTAATAATGCACTTTTATGCAACTTTTCTTTCCAAGAAACCTATGAATAGTAAAACTAGTCAAACACCTTTATTTCAACCCTACCACAACTTCTATACTCCTATCTTGCAGTTCCCTTTACAGTTTTAATAATTTTCCTTCAAAAGACTACATGGCAATTTTGACAATTTTGAAGCAAGAATGCATTTTTGGCATATTGAACCCCTAGACTCAAAAATTCAACTTAATACACCTTAAATGGTCTTGATTGAAATTATTTAGCATAAATAGATCACACAGAACCTCTCAACCTATCAACCTTCAAATGTGTAATCCTGCAAATAGTAGATTAGGTGGGAAACTAGAGAGGAAGAGTTGATCATTAGTGGCCTAGTGAAGGCTAGAGAAGAAGAGTTTGAGGAATATGGTGTTAGGACAAGGGATTTCCTTGGTTGTCATATTTGGTTGTGTGTCAGATTTATGATACTATGGGGATTATTCTAACCATAAAGAACCTCAGAAAGATTGTGAAGAGAAGAGTTGAAGGGCAAAGATGCATGTGTAGTTGGCAAAAGCTTATGGAAGAGCATGAAATAGAGATACTAATGTATGGATGTTTTGATTTGTGTATTGAATTTTTGTTTTCATGTTTAAAAGTTTGGGAAACACCATTTACAGGTGTCAATGAAGACAAATAGTAGCAAGAAGATCCATTTGAGAAGGATCAAGCATGGCAAGACCAAGACAATGCAAAGCATGAAGGGTAGAAAATCCCTCGGAGGAATATTTCCATGCAAGTGACTTGGAGCAGGTTTGAAGGTATTGTGAAGAAGATAGGAGAAGACCTATGGAGTGATTTATGTGGCATAAATCTTTTGTACTCATAGAGTATGGTGTAGGAGCACCTAAAACATGTAAGCTTTCATGAATTGACAAGGCCATTCCTCCTTCTGTATATATTTTACCTTAAAGTAAGGGGCATAAATTAGATAGGGGTAGGTGTAGGAACAAGTTTTTAGGTGTGATAAAGGGATTAGAGTTGTTTTAGAATTCTACCCTATTAAGAAACAAATTTTTGTGCCTTTTGAGTAAGGCTAAAGAGTGAGTTTTTGAGAAGTTGAATGAAAATAGGTTGGAACTTGTTGGAAACTACTGGAACAAGTGTATTTAATGTTCTTTAAGAGATCTAAGTGATTAAGAGTAACCCAAGAAGAGTAAAAGTGTGAAACCCTAGTTGTAAGGGGAAAAAACAAAGGAAAATTAGTGTTTTTACAAAGAAAGTGTAAGAAAAATTATGGGGCAGCATTATACAATCATGTTTTAAGTTTAAGTAGACAAAATTAAGAGGGAATTAAGTGGTTTCAGGATTGAGTGAAGTCAGAGCATACAAGTTCCAATAAGCCCTACCAACAAGCCAATGAACTGTTTGATAAAAAGCTTTGGTAGACATGTATGAAAAATGTGGTAGCATAGACAAGGTAGTGGACTATTTGAAAAAAAGCCTCAAAGAAATGTGGTCTCATAGAATTCCATGACAAGAAAATGCAATTGACAACTACTCCTAGTTATTAGTTATGCAATGCGAAGTAATTGCATAACTGCTTAGGTTGACTTTGTAAAAACTATATTGTACTTAAATTTTTTTCATCTATCAACATCTAGTTGTTAGTTATGCAATGCGAAGTAATGCTTTGAGTTTGAAAGATGTGCAATGCAATGTAATAAGTGATATAAATATAAACTACATAATATAACCATTGTTTTTTATGCTATTGTACACTGATATTTGACCATTGCTCAGGATTAAATTTTCAAAGAATTTAATCATGCACATGAGGAACAAATTAAATTTTGATTGTTAACTTCTATATATCAAATTATCCAATAATCAAGTGTATTTCCATATAGAAAAATGGCATAGATGCCAACTCAAAATTTTTTTTACAAAATGTGGCATATGCCATCTTAATATCTATTCAAAATTTACATGCCAAAATGTCTATCTCATCCTAAACTACTGGTGGATCATTAAAAAGGAGCCTCTTTGAAGCACTTGTTAGCTCTGAAGGTAGTTGCACAAGAAAAAATCAAACCACAATTGAGATTAGTTATACTATATAATTTAAAATCAAATAATTAACATCAAAATCAATATACATTGAATTTTAATTGAACTCTAAAATTAAAATCTTGATTACCTGAAATATACGCCTCTTCAAAGGGTCAATAGTCCTAGAATATACCAAACGAACTTTTGAAATTCCAATCTATATATGTGAACAAAAACATAAAATTGATACAAGTTAACATACGATTATTAGTAATAGGAACATATTTACCAAACACAAAATTAAATAAACACATACCTCTTTAGGCAGATCTTTTTCTTTATCTCCTTCAAGTGTTTCGACATCTCCTCCTTGAGGTCTTTCAACACCTACTCCTTGAGGTGTTCCAATACCTACTCCTTAAGGCATTGTGACACTTGTCAACAATGATGCATAGCTCATAACCGTCTATACATAAAAATGACAAGTACATATGAAACTACGAATCTATGTCAATGTTTGTATAATTAATATAAGATTTTAAAAATCTTAGTTCAATCCAATTTGAGTTCAATTACCTTCCCCTTATCTAAATTTACACCTCCATAGTCTGGACAAGGCTACACCTCACTCGCACTTAGGTATTTCCTATAAGAGGAAAATAAAATAAACATATAAGTTATATAATTTCATTTATAACAATTCAAATGACAAGCAAGTGTATAATAAAAAAATGTAAATGAGTGAGTGCAAAAATATATATTGTGTGCATGTCAAGGCCAAATGAAATGGCCCTAAGGGTGCTATTAGTCACCTGTGTGAGCTCCTCCTCAGACATCAACTGTTAAATAGAACATGTAAATAAATATTAGTACCTGATACTATCTCTTATTAATATTCATTTAAAAATAAATGCAAGTTATAAATTCACAACTTAAATCTTACCTGTGTCACTATTCCACCATCCCCCTCTCCAGCAGGAGAGGAATTTGTAAGGTACGCTCCACTCCCCTGATCTAATCTATAATTTCCACATCATGGAGGTCATAATCAAAAGTGTTTGAGGGATGCTCAACGAGCTATACAAGAAGACCCAAGCATATCTGGTGGCACATAGTGCAAGTATGTGGCACATAAATATGTGGACCTAAGGAGGATGATGCTGCAACACTTGAGCCATCACCAACATCACCAAAATGTGGATGAGCTATTGTAGAAGCATACAAAACTAAATGACCACTCAAAGAGTGAATAGCCTGAATAGTCTGTGTGGTTACATCTTGGATAATATCTAGATGATATACTAGAGGTGGTGGAGGAAGGGGAGGAGGGGGGACATATGGGTGTGGGACTATTGTAACTACCCTTGGTCTATCCCGGGGCATACCTCCACCAATGCCTTGGAAGGGTTTAATGTCAAAGTAATTGACATGATGCCCTAACACAAACTTAGTGTATAAGTTTTTAATAAAGTAAAATGGTATATCATAATTGTTGTTTTATGGTTTATAAAAAACCATACACCAACGATCCAAAAGTTATCTACAATGTCCCTATTTGTGCACCATTTTATAGAAAGTTTTTGTTTATTAAAATTAACTAGCAAACCAGTGTGGGGGTTAACAAATAAAGAGGCTATTTGGGATTTGATGATTTGGAGATATTTCACATCATCGTAAGACAATCCACATGCATAATATTCCCTCATGTCTTCTCGCCACGAATGAAAGACATTATGTTGGGTGGAGAGGGTTTCTATATTTTAAACTATTTCCTTCAATGTGCTTTTCATCTCGGATAATCGAGGGATTGTCTTATAAACTTCACAAATGCCCCTCAATTGCTCCAATTTTTCACCAATTAAGTCTTCAATTGGTGGCTGCGGAGGTGGTGGAGCATTTGGAATTTGTGCATTTTCATTCTCAGCCATAATACCTAATTAAAGTTAAAAACTAATTAATCTAATTGAAATTAATGTAAAAAAACCCTAGTTTTTAATAAAAATCCAAAAAAAAGCCTACTTTTTCCCAAAAATCCATATAAAACTCTATTTTTTAATAAAAATACATCAACAACACTAGTTTTTAATAAAAATCCATAAAAAACATTATTTTTTAATAAAAATCCATTGTAAACTCTAGTTTTTAATAAAAATTAATTAAAATCCCTACTTTAAAAAAAAATCTATAAAAACCTAATTAAAATTATACAAATCTAATTGAAAAATCAATGAGAACAAAAACAATCCAAAAACTTACCTTTGAAATTGGATATATATTAAAATGGGATATATGATATCCATAAGTCATTCTCACTGTGCACCTGTTACCTCTTCAAAATGAGCAAAATGATTTTAAAAGCCCGTAGTTTTGTATTTATATGCAGCTCAAATTGGATATCCGATTTTTAAATCTTTGTTTGGGCATTGCTTTGATGCAATGTATTGACACCCAAGCCAAAAAAAAGTCAACTCAGGATTTTTGCATTTTTGGGTCGATGCAAAACGTAATTTTTTTCCCATTGCCACTTTTTGGCCCATCATGATCCTACACATACCCTGTGTCTTAATTGGTGAAGCTCTGATTGCTTAGAGTGATTCCAAGCTAGAATTGAAGGGATGGTTCAAGCTCTCAATACCTCACTGAAGTTCTCAACCCATGCTTGTGATAAACTAGTATTCACGGTTTGAGCCTCATGTACCTTACATATATCAAGGACTCCCAAGAAAAACATTATAAACCTAGAAAGCCATCGAACTTATATTAGTGTTCTACAAGGGATGCAAATTGTACCCTGAAGTTACTCGCCACGTACTCCCTTAGGTTGAGATAGAAATACTTGTGGTGAACTTTGATAGTTCCCAAGGAGAGAGAAAAGATGAGCCCGTAGCATTTGTTGATGACCCTGTACCACTAGATTTCAACCTATTCATCTTCATGAGAAAGGGTGTCCCATTGATCCACCCAAATATCAAGGAGTATTAACCCTTAAGCTTGCTTAGTTGGTGGGCCCACATTCTTTTATAAACCCAATTGAGCTTACAGCTTGTAATCAAGTGCTTGAAGTGTCTTTTTGTGCGAAACCCGTGAAGACGAATCAACCAAACGATTGAGGATTTCGCTATACCCTTTGAAAACAACAAAAACTTCTAAATTTGGCCAATTTGTTTTATTTTTTGTCAAATATCTTACCAAAAACACCTAAGACTATAGAATTGTACCTACGACCAAACCTATTATCCCTCTGTCAAAACCTGTTGTGCCTAATATTTTTTGCCTCTACCAAAAATTGTTGTGCCTATGTTTTCTTGAAAATACACCTATGTCCTATCACATAATCTATGTCTTTCAATTGATCTCCTAGGGATCCTTGGTTTAGTCTGACATAATTTGCATCTCTTCCACCTTCTAATCATCAACCACTCCATCTTCATACCTTAAATTTTTTATTATCAATCCCCCACCCTCCCCATCATTCAAATCTACCCCTTTAGACTTAGGAAGAACCTTAGAATCATTTATCGGCTTAACATTTTAGACTTGGTATCATCCCATCATCATCTTGTCCATCCCATTAATTATCATCATTCAAATCCAACCTTAGGATACAACCTCTAAATATTCAAAAATCATCATCTATCATCATCCTTTTCAAACCAATTTTTTCGTTAGGATTTAATCTAGATCCTACATCATCCTTGCTAATCTAGGGGTAGCTTAAGAACTCTCCTATCTGAAATTGGACTCTTGGTTAGACCATCCTTTTTTGGATAAGGGTAAGTGAACCAATCTATGACACAATTTTGGCTCTTAAGATGCCACTTTTTTTTTTTTTTCTGAAATTAGGAAAATTTGATTTGCACGAGAAAATCAAGATAGTTACGCTCAAAATTTCAAGATGTGGCAAGAAAAAAAGTTGAATTTCTCTGATTCTAGTTTCTAAGCTACTATTTTTTTTTGAAATTAATGAATATTAAGGGTCTCAAAAGGGGGGCGGGGGGGGGGGGCAAAACAGGTCCAGTTTTTATAAGAAAAAATAGCATAGCGCCTGAGGGCTCCCCCCTTTTTGGTTAACTTTCTTTTAGAATTTCAGAAATCCCAATGGTGAGAAATTAGCTAAAACCATGTAGTTTATACTCCTTTTGGATAATTTTTTTAATGAATATATAATATTTAATGAATTTTCAAAGTGGACACATCCTGAAAAGCTGAAATTTGAGTGTGCTCACACCCAAGTTTTTTGCAAACTAATCGCAAATTAATTTTTATTTTTTTCGTCATGTTTAGAATGGAGTCTAGTTTCAAAAAACATAATTTCTTTCACATTTCGATGAACGTGTAAAAATCTATCCCAAACCTAGCACATGTTAGTTTTTGACCAAAAATGAAGGCATTTACAATAGAAGCCATGGATGAAAACCTTAACTAAATCAAAATGATTTTTTTTTTATATATTTAGATAGCTGAGATAGAGGTTAACGCTATCATGGTTTTTTTTATAAACTTGCATTGAAAGATGCACAAGTGAGATGGGGAGCACGGACGAAAATATAAGAAAATTTAGCAAATCCTGTTAATTAACACGTCTAAAGTAGGCCTTTTGGCAAGGGCCAAATGACTCATCAAATTTGTCGTGCGCCAAATGTGATGAGTCATTTGGTGAGTGCCCAATGGCCTGCTTTGCACAGAACTAGATTTTCGCTTTCTCTGTTAGGGAAACTATATACATGAAATAAACATTTAAGTATAAGTTGACAATTACATATGGACATTTAATTTCTTATACTTTAAGTTATATTTCATGTATATATAGGCAAGATGTTTGAGAGTGGTTTTAGATCTCTAAGAGTTATAATGCAAATTCTAGTTTTTGAATGATCTTAAAAATTTCAGACCTAGTCAAATTTCAGTAATCAGCATGTCAAATATCAGTAATCAGGAGGTCAAATTTCATCTTTCTCTCTCTATCTCACTCATTTTCATCTCTTATTCTCTAGACCTCTCTCTCTCTCTCACTATCTCCATCCCTTTATCTAACAATATCTTCCTTGAGCTCAAGAACTATGTCTCTACATGTCCATCTCTCTCTCCTTCCCTCTCCATATCTATTTCCCTCCCTCCTTCCCTCTCTACATTTTTCTATCTCTCAACCCTGTCATTTTATCTCTATATATCTCTCTCTACTCTCTATACCTACCTATCCCTCCCTCCCTCTCCTCTCTTTTCTCTCTCTTTGCTTCCCTCGCTCTCTCATCCCCTCTCTACTCTCTATCTTGTCATTCTCTCTCTCCTTCCCTCTCTATTTCTCTCTATCTCACTTCTCTCTCCTTCCCTCCCTCCCTCTCTAATTTTCTCTATATCCCTCTCTCCCTCCTTCCCTTTCTACTTCTCTTTATCTCACCTCTCTTTCTCCCCCCCTCTCTCTCCCTCTCCCTTCCTTTCACCCACCTTTTCTTTCTACTTCTCTCTATCTAA
Organism: Sequoiadendron giganteum; assembly: GCA_007115665.2. Classification (NCBI taxonomy): domain Eukaryota; kingdom Viridiplantae; phylum Streptophyta; class Pinopsida; order Cupressales; family Cupressaceae; genus Sequoiadendron; species Sequoiadendron giganteum. The sequence goes on along the minus strand of CM021106.1, from coordinate 258,072,058 downwards.
CCTATCCCTCTATACATCTCTCTCTCTCCACCCTCCTTCCATCTCAATCTCTCCACCTTCATCCTTATCTCTCTAATTTTAAGCTCCATCACACATCTCTATCACCTATCTCACTTCTCTCTTTCCCCTTCCCTCTCTACTCTCTTTCTCTCTATCCCACCCCTCTCTCCTTACCTATTCCTCCCTCCTCTCTCTTATCTCTCTCACCTCTCTCTCTCTCCATCCCTACCTCTTCCTCCCTCTCTCCTTCCCTCTATCTACCTAGACCTCTCTCTATTTTTGTCTCACCCCTCTCTCCATCCCTACCTCTCCCTATATCTCTCCTTTCATATCTACTTCTCTCTACCTAGTTGTCCCTCTATACCTAATTCTCTCTCCCTCCTTGCCTCCTCTCTCTCAATATCTCCACCTTCTTTCCCTCTCTAATTCTCTCTCTATCACCTCTCTCTATCTCTCTCCTCCCTCTCTACTCTCTATATCTCTCCCTCCCTCCCCCTCTTTCTATCTCTCCTCACTCCCTCCCCCTCTTTCTATATCTCTTTTCCCTCTCTCTACCTATATCTCTCTCTCCTTCTATCTATCTCAACTATCCATCTTTACCTATCCCTCCCTCCTCTCTCTCTTCCACCAGAATTTACTCTACATCTCTCTGTCTAGCCTACTCCTATATACCTTTTTTTCTCTCCCTCTCTCTTTCCCTCTCTCAATCTATCTACCTTCCTCATTATGCCTCTACTTATCTCTATCACCTTTTTCTCTCTCCCTCCCCTCTTTACTTTCTTTCTCTCTATCTCACCTCTCTCTCCTTAAATATCCCTCCCTCCCTCCTCTCTCTATCTCACCTATCTCTCCCTCCCTACCTCTTCTTCCCTCATTCCTCCATTCTCTACTTCCCTTTATCTCCCCCTCTCTCTCCTTACCTACCTCTCTCTCTCTCTATTTCACTCTCTCATCTCTCTCTAAATCCTTATCTCTTTCTTGATCCCTACCTCTCCATCTGTCTCTCCTTCCCTCTCCACTTCTCTATATCTCCCATTACTCTCTCTACCTACCTCTCTCTCTCTCCATCTCTACCTCTCCCTCCAAATCTCCTTACCTCTCTACTTCTCTCTACCTACCTATCCCTCTATACCCCATTCTCTCTTTCTCCCTCTCTCCATCCTTCCCTCTCTCAATCTATCTACCTTCCTTCTCTCTCTAACTTCTCCCTCCCGTACCCTCTCTCCTTCCCTCTCTACTCTATCTCTATATTAACTCTCTCTACCTATATATATATCCCTCTCTCATCTCGCTCTCTCTCTCTCTCTCTCTCTCTCTCTCCTGCCCCTCTCCCTCTCTCAAGTCTCTATCTCTCTCCCCTCTACCCTCTATCTCTCTCCCACTCCCTCTCTCTCTTTCTCTCTATCTATCTCACGTCTCTCCCTCCTACCCCCTCTCCCTATCTGAAGTCTATGTCTCTCACTCACTCACTCCTATATTTGTCCACTCTACCCTTAGTCATCTACCATTAACCCTTAAACCCTCAAACCCTCTACCCTTTATCTATCTCCCACTCGCTCCCTCTCTCTCTCAAGACTCTCCCTCATATCCCCTCTCCCTCTCTTAGGTATCTCTCTCTCTCCCATCTACCCTTAACCCTAAACCCTTAACGCTTAAACTGTAAACCCTTAAACCCTCTACCCTTTATCTTTCTCTCACTCCCTCCCTCCCTCCCTCCCTAGTCTCTCCCTCCTACCCCCTCTCCCTCTCTCAGGTCTCTCACTCACTCACTCACTCCCTATCTCTCTCTCTCCTTTACCCTTAACTCTAAACCCTAAACCCTTAAACACTCTACCCTCTACTTCTCTTTATCTCCTCCCACCTCTATCAACCCATAACCATCTACCCTTAACCCTCTACCCTTTATCTCTCTCCCACTCCCTCCCTCCCTCTCTCTCAAGATTCTCCCTCCTACCCCCTCAACCTCTCTTAGGTCTCTCTCTCTCACTCACTCACTCACTCCCTCTATCTCTCTCCCCTCTCCCCTTAACCCTATTAGAACCCAAAATTTCATGAAAATCCTAAGGTCTTTTACCTATTTGAATCGAACATTTTCCTATCTTTTCCAAAAAAAATCATTTTTCCCATCCCAAATCATTCAAATTCCTGTACCGATGTTCAAAAAGGCTAAAAAATGACTTATATCCTATACCACTGCCCGAAACCCTTTAAATTTCTCTCCCTACCGCTTTACCATGGATAGCCTTAAAACATTCCACGGTTGTGCGGTAGAGGGTCAGCCTGGGGGTCATCAAACAACCACCGCTATACCACGTGCAGTTAAATCTATACCCATGGTAACATGGTAAATAGGGAAGCAACCGACGATGGTGAGGGTAGTGGCTAATGATCAAGCACAAATTTTTTACTGTGCCACCATTCGTAATCTAAACATAGACTGCGGTGATGGTGAGTCATCAGTGAGGCAGCAGTTAGTGAAGGGCCACCACGATACCACTGGCGGTCAAGCTGGTGACCGCGGTGATTGCGGTGGAAGTGGAGATGGTGAATGGTTAGTGGGCTGGTAGTGGTAATGTAGTGGTTGGTAAGCGGTTACCACTATACCGCAACCTATGAAAATGGTAACCGCAGTAGCGTAGTAAGGTGATAAACGACACCAAAGCAGTCAAGGTCAAGGTACCGTGTTACCATGGGGAGACATAAGTTTGACCATAGTAAGGTGGTAGAAATAAAAAGGTCTTCACAGCAGCATACAAAGTGAAATAAAAGGCGGAAAAATATTTAAGTGAAGATTTAAAATCTAGAACCATAGTCAGAAATATTTAATTTTCCGAGAGGCAATATAATTAAATATTCTAATCTCTGTGATAAAACGTAAACGACCATACCTAGGAAATGAAGGGTCACTATTTTAACAGCCATGGTATCGAGGTGGCTCTTCACTAACTGTTGCCTCACCAATGACTCACCATCACCGTGCCACCGCGGTCTATGTTTAGACCGTGCGCGGTGGCCCGGTAAACTTTTTGTGTTTGATCGTTAGTCGCTACCCTCACCGTCGCCGGTTGCTTCCCTATTTACTGTGTTACCACGGGTATAGATTCTACTACGCGCGTTATAGCAGTGGTTGTTTGATGACCGCCAGGCTGACCCTATACCGCACAACGATGAACTGTTTGAAGGCTATATGTGGTAAAGTGGTAGGGAGAAAAATTTAAAGGGTTTAGGGCAGCGATATAGGATATAAGTCATTTTTTAGCCTTTTTGAATGGCGGTAAAGGAAAGTATAGGGTATAAATGAGTAAAAATTTAATATTTTGATGGAGAATATTAAATTTAAATGGGAAAACCTTAGGGTTTTTTAATGATTTTTTTGGGTTCTAACACCTCCTACCCCCTCTCCCTCTCTCAAGTATCTCCCTCTTAGTCACTTCCTTTGTCTCTCCCCTCTACCCTCTACCTGAAAGAGGGAGAGGGGTTAGGAGGGAGATACTTGAGAGAGAGAGGGAGGGAGTGGGAGAGAGATAGATGGAGGCATGGTTAAGGGTAGAGGGTAGAGGTTTTAAGGGTTTAAGGTTTAAGGGTTTAGGTTTTAGGCTTAAGGGTAGAGGAGAGAGAGATAGAGGTAGTGACTAAGAAAGAGACCTAAGAGAGGGATAGGGGGAGATGGGTAGGAGGGAGAGGGTTGAGAGAGAGAGGAATGGAGGGATTTGGAGAGAGATAGAGGGAGGGAGGGTTAAGGGTATAGGGTTTAGGGTTAAGGGTAGAGGGTAAAAGGGTTTAATGGTTTAGGTTTTAAGGGTTAAGGGTCAAGGGGAGAAAGATAGAGGGAGTGAGTCAGTGAGTGAGAGAGACCTAAGAGAAGGAGAGGCGGTAGGAGAGAGAGACTTGGGAGAGAGAAAGAGGGTGGGATGGTTAAGGGTTTAGGGTTTAGGGTTAAGGGTAGATGAGATAGAGATAGAGGGAGTGACTAAAAGAGAGAGAAGTGAGAGAGGGAGAGGGGGTAGGAGGGAGAAACTTGAAAGAGAGAGACAGAGGGGAGATATGTAGACTCTCCCTCATCCCCCTCTCTCTCAAGACTCTCCCTCCTACCCCCTCTCTATCTTAGGTCTCTCACTCACTCACTCACTCACTCCCTCTCTCTCTCTCTCCATCTATCTCTCCCCACAATACCATTAACCCTAAACCCTTAACCCTTAACCCTTAAACCCTAAACCCTAAACCCTTTAAAACTCTACCCTCTACCCTCTACACTCTATCTCTCTCCAACTCCCTTCCCCTTTCTCTCTCTCAAGTCTCTCCCTCCTACCCCCTCTCTCAATATCTCTACCTTCTTTCCCTCTCTACTTCTCTCTCTCTCTCTCTACCCTTAACCCTAAACCCTTAAACCCTCTACCCTTAACCCTCTACCCTCTATCTCTCTCCCACTCCCTCCTTCTCTCTCTATCTCTCAAGACTCTCCCTCCTACCACCTCTCCCCCTCTCCCTCTCTCTCTCTCTTTCTCACAAACTCACTCACTCCCTCTCTCCCTCTCCCCTCTCCCCTAAACCCTTAACCCTTAACCCTTAAACCCTAAACCATTAAACCCTCTACCCTCTACCCTTAACCCTCCCTCCCTATGTCTCTCTCCCACTCCCTCCCTCTCTCTCTCTTTCAAGTCTCTCCATCCTACCCCATCTCCCTCTCTCGGGTCTCTCTCTCACTCACTCAATCCATCTATTTATCTCCCATCTCCCTTAAACCCTATACCCTAAACCATCAACCCTATAGGTCCTCAAACCTATACCTTCAATTCTCAACCATCTACCATATACATTGGATCCTCAACCCTCATCTATCTTTGTCCCTCCCTCCTCTTCTCTCCTTATCTCTATCTCACTTCTCCCTCCGTCTCTCCCTCCATACATCCCACCTCCTCAACCCTATACCCTCAACCCTTAAAACCTTAAACACTCAACCCTATACCCTAAACCCTCAACCCTCAACCCTTAAACCATCTACCCTCTACCCTCAACCCAATAACCTCAACCCTAATCCCTAAACACTTAAACCCTAATCCCTCTCTTAGGGTTTAAGAGTTGAGGGATTAAGAGGGAATAGGAGTCAAGGGATTAGGGTTGAAGGGTTTAGGGTTAAAGGATTAAGAGGATATGGGGGTCGAGGGATTAGGGTTGAAGGGTTGTGGGATTAAGATGGGGGTTGAGGGTTGAGGGTTGAGGGATTAAGAGGGTATAGGGGTTGAGGGATTAGGGGTTAAGGGTTAAGGTTTGAGGGATAAGAGGATATGGGGGTTGAGGGATTAGGGTTTAAGGGTTGAAAGTTGAGGGATTAAGATGGTATGGGGGTTGAGGGATTAGGGTTTAATGGTTGAGGGTTGAGGGTTGAGGGGTTGAGGGATTAAGAGGGTATGGGGGTTGAGGGATTAGGGTTTAAGGGTTAAGGGTTGAGGGTTAAGTGTTGAGGGTTGAGGGATTAAGAGGGTATAGGGGTTGAGAGATTAGGGTTTAAAGGTTGATGGTTAAGGGTTGAGGGTTGACAAGGTATAAGGGTTGAGGGATTAGGCCTCACTTATCTCACAATCCCTCTCTATCAGGCCTCACTTACCTCCCACCCTACTTTCTTAGGTCTCTCCTTCCCACCCCCTCTCCTCCTCACTTTTAATCCCTCTCCTTCTCTCAGGTGTCTCCCTCCCAACCTCTCTCTCTTAGGTTTCTCCCCCCCCCCTCTCTCTCTCCCACTCCCTCTCTCTCTCACCCCCTCTATCTCTCTCCCACTTTGTGTCTCTCCCTCTCTCTGAAGTCTCTCCTTTTTAGAGGAACATATTTGGCACTCGCCAAATGGGTTTTACCTTGAAATGGTAAAAATAAGGGTTGACCCCATGATTCAGGCCCACATTCTCCTATGTTTTTCTAGTTCAGTGCTTTATCCGAGTTAGAAACGCCTTTTTTTCTGTAGTTGACTTCATATTGTACCAATCTATGCTTGATCCATCACCTTTTTACCACCAATCTGCATGGTAGATAATGTAGAAGAAGATATTTTAAAGTTTCTACATCATTTTACATTATCTAAGGTAATATATTCATTTTGGTAAATTGAAATGTTTGTATTTAGTATATTTGTTTGTTTTTGACAATATACACTAAATCTCCTTAATGATTTTATTAATCATAACAATTGGACTTAGAATTCAACATTGAATTAGATGGGATTTGCATAAAAAAGGTTCAATTTTTAGATTTGCATAAAAAAGTTCAATTTTTATGAGTTTGAAGAACAAAAAAAATAAAAACATGACATTTACTTAACATAAATTTACTTAGGAATTCTATTTGCATTGCTTATAGTAGTCCATTTCCAGCATGGCTAGTGGAATTCACTGTATTTAATTCTTTTTTCAACTAATTTGGAAAATTTTTATTTTCATCTAATTTGGGAAACCTCATTGCCAAAGAAATAGTGAATAATGATAAGATATAGCATCACAAACCCTTCTTTGAATCCATATTCTTCATGACTTTGTTGACAATCAAAAATTTGGTTTTGAGAAAAATAAACACAAGAGTCTCTAGTTTTCATTTAGGTGGCAGTAATTTATACCCTAGGTTTGTGATTCTCATTGATTTGTTGTATTGAATGGTTTCCATCCCTCTCTGCATCAAATTTTTTATAAAATGCATTACTTAATTTTGTTCTATGTGTGTTTGTGGACATATAGCATTCAAGGTCATGCCGAGGAAATGAACGAAGCCTCTAACACCAGAAGAATGTGCAGTTAAAAATGCAAGGAGAAGAGAATCAAAAAATGTAGCTTGTGAAGCAAAGGAATTGTAGTCCATATAGCCACAAATTCACGTGCAATCTAAGAGAGATGTCAAATTGGAAAAACAAAGGGCATGAAAGAGGAAATTTCGTGGAAGGACAGGAATGGATACAAAAGTTGGGGGCACATCATCAACCATAGGTGAATCTCAATGCACATATCCAGTTGAAGACACATTGACAACATGTGGTTTTCTAGGTACATTGGAAAACCAAATCTCCTTATGAAGACACACCATCAAAAACATTGTGTTTTGAAAGTACATCAGCAAACACATCTCTATTTGAAGTAACTCCATAAAAGACATCTCAAATTGGAGGTACAACATCGTTTACATGTCAATGTCAAGGTATGTCATCAATTGCACCTCCAATTGAAGGTACACGATCTATCCCTGATGTTGTTGACCTTCCCAATATTGACACAAATTTACATTTGAGAACTCCTCCTAGAGTTTTGCATAGAAAACCTAAATTTTTGATTGATATTGATTCCAATACTTTGAAATGGATACCTAATAAGATTCCAAAATGTACATGTAAAAGATATGCAGAAAGGATATGGAGTTTGTTTTTTGTGAAGCTAAGTGAGGGTGGAAGATGCCAACTATTTGTTGAAATGATGAGGCAAATCAAATTTAGGCCCACCATGAAGGCTCTTGGGCTAAGATTTTTGAATGACTCAAGTGAAAATTCCATTGTAAAGAACTTGATGAGTGCATATGAGAGCGTAGGTTCCACCTCACGCACAAAGGATAGTTGTGCCACACGACGTGTGATGACAACAACATTGTTAAGCAGTCAAACAAGGAACGAGGTGAAACTTACAAAGGAAAGTAAGTCTTTGAAAATAAGTAGATCATATCTAATGAGAGCCAAAGGAAGGCATGAAAGAGTGGAGGATCCAAATAGCAATGAGTTATGGGCATTTTCGTGTAGAGTGTCACAGAAAGACACAAGAATTGCTCAAGGCTTGAGATCTTTAATTGTGAATTATTGGAAGGATAACACAAGGACCTCTCCTAATCAAAGAGATGTTGTAAGAAGGAGAATTGGTAGTAAAAACCATGAGCCACATCCAATGCATTATTTGGATACCACTCAAACCCAATTTTTTGCTGATTTTGTACACAAGTTTCCTGCTATTAAAATATGTCAAAGGTATTTTGAAATGCTAAAGCCTTTTTATGTCAAAATAAATCACACACACACTACTTGTTGTTGTAGGGTTCATATTGAGTTTTCTAACCATTATGATGTTTATTGATGTATATGTGTAGATATGCATACTGACAATGTTTTGCAGGAATGTAACATAATGCCTCCACCTAAATCGTTAAGGAAATTTTTGTCTTCCATTTTATGTGAAAGAGAGGATGGTCAATTTTTTTACAAAAAATCATGTTTGGATGGCACATGTGATCATTGTGGTGGCATGCAACATTTTCCAATTTTCCAACACATGGCTAGTACACACACAATTGGAGACAAAATTGTGGAATTTGGAAAATATACGACAGTAGCATACAGTCTATAAGATGGGAAAGAAGCAAAGAAGTGTGAATTGGTCAGTGATAAGATTCCAGTGTATTAGTTTATGGGCATTTTTTGTGATTGGGTGGTTTATGATTATGCAACGCATACACACAGAGCACAATGGTTGGACTCATAGTTCAAGTTATGCAAGGACACATTTCCACTTTGTCATATCGTTTCAGTTGTCAACTTCGCTGAGAACTACACACTAAAACCACAGAACGAGGTGCAATCTCAGTACTACAACTCCATGTAGGTTGCTATATTTGTACATATAACATTCATTCATGCAAATGATAGTACAAAGGAAAATAGGAAAGTATTGAGGGAGTATCACTTTTACATTAGTGATCATCGCACACATTCTACAAAGTTTGTTCAAGGTTGCTTTCATATGTTCTATGCCGATCTGGTTAGCAGGGGCATATCATTTAGTCAGCATATTATATGGTCAGATAATTGTACATCACAATTCAAGAATGCCAGAATATTTTACTAGTTGAGCGGGATGCATAAGATTAGTGGTGTTCAGCATATGTGGAACTTCTCAGAGATCGGGCATGGAAAGGGGGAGCATGATGGAGTAGGTGCATGTATTAAAAGAGCCCTAGCACGAGAAGAGTTAAAGTACACAAATAGTGTAAAGTTGATAGATGCAAGATCAATTGTCTAGTGGTGCAATGGTGCGATGGTTCAATGGGTCCAGGTAGTGAAGGTAATTCTTTAGTTCGTAGATTTTTTCATTTAGTGGATGATACTAACATTGTAAAATATGACGATTGTTGTACACTAACAAGATCGAGTGAGCTACACTCTTTTAGAAGCTCTAATGTAGTTACATGGACTATCCATACAAGGAAGATGGAATGCTTTTGTTATGCATGTACACTTCAATCATGGAATGATTGTGAGTCAATAGAGTGGGTTGACGAATGGTTTATAAGAAGTCTAACCCCAATTGACACTTATCAACTCTTGATGACTCTACAAATCATGGAGATGTAATCATCCATTGAATTTGATCATGTATCAGACCAACTAGAACCAGGTAATATATATTACTTACAAGTTGTACTATGTTGCTCAGTAAATAAATCTAACAAGATGAACATATCAATGTAGGTCATGTTTATGCGGTGATTGTAGATCAAGACAATGAGGAGGGTACATATTATTACCTGTGCTGTTGTATCGAGGCCAAAAAGAAATTGGAGTCCCTAGTTATAGACGGAGAAAGCATAGAATATCCTACAGGTTTGGTGGTTGTTACTAGAACATGGCTTTGAAGGTATCTAGTTAATAATGTTTCATTTTGGTTGTTTGAGGACTTCGACATGCATAAGAAAATTCTTCACTATTCGAACCTTTTCATTGCCACCAACGTTCATTTGATCAAATATAAGGGTAGACTTGTGAAAAAGAACTTGTGGAAAGTGCGTGAGTCTGACCATGAGGAAATACTCGACATAATAAAGACTAGAGCAGACCCAGATGGTTCCCTAGATTGATTTGTAAGTATGCACATTGAATTTGTAAAGCGATGTTATTGATCACTCTTTTGGACCAACACCTTGCAATAAGGATTTTTCACGATTACTGTTTGATGTCTTATGCATTTACGACTATCATTGATATTTTTTTGATTGTGACTGTAGGTAATACTGAAGTTTGTTAAAGTATATAAGAAAAGAACAATATCGGTTGCTGGTGCAAGTGTTCAGTGGTATGAGAAACATCGATTGCTGATGTATTTTCTGGTTGTCAATCTTCTCTTTCTTTTTCATCTCCTAGATTTATTGGATTCTTATATGCTACATGTTTTATGTTAAGCCTCTTAGTGATATATTTGAAATTTATACGTAGGGTCATCGAGAGATGATAAAGTAGCAAAGGGGCACACCACCATTGTAGGACATTCAATCGACCTCCTTATCTAGCATGCATGAAGGTGATAGTAGGTCTCATCAGCTGTATGACTAGCATTATTTAGTTATTTCTCTTTTAATGATTTTTATGTGAGTCTATGTCTAAGATTGAGAGGCTTTTGCAAGTTTTTTGTGGACCAAATTCCTATGATACTACACAACCACAAAGAGGCTACTACCCATGTGTTTTGTAGGGAGTAGGGGATGTACATGTTTTGAACCATTTTTGAATGCAAATAGTTGGGCCAGTTGAGGTGGAATGGAAAAACGAAACTGGGCAACAACTCCTTTTGTCCTTTTCTCAAGTACAATATATTTCATAATTTGTGTTGGAAATGGGAGGATTATTTCCCTGCATGTATTGCTACAAGTATTGACAAATGGGAAGATTTTCAAGATGTTCTTTCATCACTATTGTAATATTTGGCATTGACTTACTATATTTTTTGATATATTAAAATCATGAGAAATTAATACATGCAAATGTGTATATTCCTTAATATATGCCTCAATTAAATGTGTATATTACATTTAAAATTAGTTGTAATGCTTCATGGTTTACATTTAAAGAGTTAATTGAACACTCCACATTCATAAGGACCTATTGTTGCATACACAACCATAGCTCTTGGAGTCTTGAGACACTAACTGACATAGACTTGACAGTCATAGGACATTGACTGTGGTGAGTGAATTTGATTGTCAAGAACTTTATCATCATACACTCACTGTACTTAACAACTAATCACTACTCATTTCTAATATGTCCTTTTCATTTGCACATTTCCATGTACAGTGACCCTTCACAGTTCCCTTGTGTTCATACATTCATGATGCTTGTATTAATGAATAATATTCCTTTAAATCTATCGTCCTTTGATGAAATAATGACTGTCTTCATACCTAAACATGCGCAATCGCTCTGAGCTACATTCAACCGAATCGATCCCTTAAGGGTCCAAAGTGCAAAATGGCTGCGAAATTTAGCATGTTATTACTCGGACACCATGATGCTTAGAAACTTCTCGTCTGATCCTACAAGATAAAATTGGGCCTATCTACAATAAAATCTCTCGATTTTTGCTATCTTGAAGGCATTTTCCTGTGCTGGCGAATTTTCACTCGAGGAAAAAGTTGTCAAATGCAAGTAGTTGAAAGTTGCAAAGAGGTGCAACTTTCATTCTGTAGCTTGTGTGACCAAACGTACTATTCCAATGCATCCAGGTGGGTATTTTTATGCTAGGAATGGTCCTCTTTCACACCCAAATACACATAATTGCTCTAAGCTACGTTCAACCAGATCGATCCCTTAAGGGTCCAAAGTGCAAAATGGCTACAAAATTCAGCATGCTATTACTCAGATACCGTGATGCTTAGAAAATTCTCATCTGATCCAACAAGATCATGTTGGGCCCATCTACAATAACCTCTCTTGATTTTTTGCTATCTTGAAAGCATTTTCCTGTGCTGACGAATTTTCACTCGGGGAAAAAGTTGTCAAATGCAAGTAGTTGAAAGTTGCAAAGTGGTGCAACTTTCGTTTTGCAGCACGTGTGACCAAAAAAATTGTTCCAAAACATCTGGGTGGGTACGTTTATGCTAGGAACGGTCCTCTTTCGCACCCAAACATGCAGAATCGCTCTGAGCTACATTCAACTGGATCGATCCCTTAAGGGTCCAAAGTGCAAAATGGCTGCAAACTTTAGTATGCTATTACTCAGACACCATGACTCTTAGAAAATTCTCGTCTGATCCTATGGGATCATGTTGGGCTCCTCTACAATAACCTTACTCGGTTTTTGCTATCTCGGAGGCTTTTTCCTATGGTGGCGAATTTTCACTCAAGGAAAAAGTTGTCAAATGCAAGTAGTTGAAAGTTGCAAAGTGGTGTGTTGATGGTGTTTTCTGCATAGAAACAACTCAGATAGAATATGATATCCTATCTCTTTTGAAAGGTAAATCTCTATGGAAAAAGAGATAACCCCAAGGTCTCTAATGTCAGGTCTTGACAATGCAAATAAAACAACTCAGAGATAATGTGAAAATGTTGGTAATCACAAAGGGGCCTTATTACAACCAAACACTAGATATTGAATTTATTAGATCTAAACAATGAATTGGTACTTGGAATCCTTGATTGAACCTTGATAATAAAGAAATAGAAAAAGATGAAGGTTTCAGAGATAATTCTAAGACTACTTCTAACCCTAATATTGAAAATTCCAAAGGATAAAATGCTCAAAATGGACCGATATTTCATAAACTACTTTCTATTGGACCCAGATAAATCTACAATTTCACAGAAATAGTGAAATCTTATAAGGTATTCAAATATTTTCAAATAAAAACCATTCATTCAAACAATCCTATTGCAATTGAGATGAACAAATCCTTATAATTGAACTAAGCACAATTTTAAGTCTAGACTAACTTTGCAAAGTAGCTAACAATCAACTAACTAAAAAAAGTATGGACTAGAGATCGCTGCAAACATTCCAAGCATAAAACCCTAAGCACCACCAAACTATTAAACTACAAACTTGTAAGCAATTTTAAAGATAGAATAACAAGAATCATTCCAGATGAAGCTCCACAAGAGAGATACCAAATCACAATATCCTTTCTTATAATAAGTCATCCAAAATGGCAACAATTCCATCTTTTTGATACAACACTTGCTTGAAAATAAACCCTAATTTGCTCAACTATGAAATATCTATTCTATTTCTCTATGCATATCAAGTATCAACCTATCTATCTATCAAATGAGGCAACATGCCCATTTTATAGAGAATCCCTAAGATAGGTCGGCCCAAAATGAGAATTTACAATAAAAAACATGCCACATAAGAGGTCGGCCTCAAATATTCGAATACAATATGAAATGTGCAATTAAAACCAATTTCATCCAAGTCAGTCTATGTGCCAAAAGGGTTGGCCCAATGCATGTGAATAATGGGAAGCACAAATCTCAATGTAGCCCTATATAACTACTTCCCATCCTCGTCTTTAGCTCGATCTTCTTCACCATGCACAACCAACAATACCCTATCCAACTCAGCAACCGGTGGTCCAGGCAAAACCCTAACTCTTCTTTCAAAAAACTTAATGTCGTCTCTTGCCTACCTAACTATACCATCCCAATCAGCCCTATTAGTTAAGTATCTGTCAATAAATGCAATATAGGTTGTAGCATCATCTAGTTGATGTTTAGTGACTGGACCTTAACTAATTGGAGAATAAACATCTCTCCACCATTTCATAAGTTGCTCCAGATTAAGATGCTTCAGAGCAAACTTCTTCCTTGTTGTCATGATTTCAAACAATGAGATACACTTGTCATGAATACCAGTCAAAGTGTCCTCAATCTGCCTTCCTTGTTTGTGAATCTTCTTCAAGGCCTTCCGCCTCATTTGCAAGATTTTGAACCATTCCTAAGGTTCAGAGACCCTTGGAAAAGGAAGAGTCCCACTCTTTACCAACTTATCTTCATTGAACTCCATGATTGTTTTGGTTTTCTGCAGTAGAAGATCAGTATCCTCCTTATCTTGAGCTAGCACAGTCTTCAACCAGCTCACCAACCTCATGGCATTCCCTACAGTTGACAAGATATCTTTGATGGTGCCATCTCCTTTGGTTTGAACACCCTACAACCAAGCAACTGTGACAAGTGTGGTGCCTTTCATCTTTTCAAGCTCAGAGATTGTTTATTAAGGCAAGAAACCTACAACAAAGCAGGAAGAGCTAATAGACTATAAGGGTTTCATCAACTCCTGTAAGTACTTCTTCAGTTTCCCATTCTCTCTCTCCAACTCATGCCTGGTTTGTACAACCTCCTTCAATCTGCCCACAATTACAGAACTGGAGCTTTGATACTCCTCAATATCTTGCTCCACAGAAGCATGCCCTAGGTCAATAGTCTGCACATGATAGTCTTTTGCAGTCACATTATCCCTATCCTTATCCAGAGTAGGGGTTGCAATGTGAGCCACTCTGTTGCCTAACCCATCTCTCTCAATTTGAGACACAACCCTAGCCTTCTTCTTAGTCTTTCCTTTTTCAACATTAGCCATTAAGTCATCGCAATTAGGAGGAGAATCTTCTACTATTACCATTTTACTCTTCAATTCCTTATCCAACAAACCTGGAATAGTAGACTCAGTTGACACTGTATCTTGCTTATCTTGCTCCTGCTAGTCATTAGGGGCATCCTTCTCAATACTCGACACACTAGGGATATCCATGATTGGATCCTCCTTGTCTTGCAACTACTCTTCTACAACAACCTATGCTGGTGAAGGGATCTTAGCTAGTATCTCCTCCTATTGAGGGGACTTGTTCAATTGCTCCTCTGCAGGTGAATCTGCATATGCTACCAAGGGAGACTAAACCACCTTGTCAATTTTTGCCTCTACACCGTAGAGGTCTCCTTCCTAAAATTCCTCCTTGCCCAAGTCCTTAGGATCTTCATCCTTCTTTGGTTCTTCTTGTACACTACCAGTATCCCGAGGAATGGAGATACTTTCCTATTCAGCAATAGGAACAGTCACTGGAACATCCTCCTTCATTGCAGCATCCTTTGGGGAAGGAGTCCTTGACCTCCTCATATATACTTGTGTTCTTTCCCCTGAAATCTCTACTTCTACCACTGGTGGTTCAAGCTCCTTATTAGTTTTAGGAGCCTCCTCCTGCTTCTATGATAGCTTCACAAAATTTATTCTTTTTGTCAATGGATTAGTAACCTGTACCTCTTCCCTATCTTCTTTATCTTTTTTAGCCTCTCTCCTCAAGAAATGTCTCCACTTCTTGGCAATAGGTTTCCTCTATTTACCTACCTCTACCACCTTCTCAGTTTGAACATCGCTAACCTGAATCTTGAAGGGGGAATCCACTTTTGTCTTACCCTTAGGATCATGTTCATGTGATTCCTTAGAAGAAGAATGAGACTCTAAGTCTCCCATCAACTCATAAGTGCATTGAACACCCTCACTCTTCAATTCTAGCATCTTGTGCTTCAGCCACATTTTGGTGTACTTGATCATCAGAGTCATGATTTGATCCAATTCTATTTTCTCTTCTTCTAACTAGTCGATCTCTCCAACTGGCTTGTATTTCACCGCATCAAAGACATGACCCTGAATTAAATTTCCATCCTCTTCCACCTGGTCAGGGATGACCTTCACATTGTATAAACTTGCCAAGTCCACTGGCAGCCTGGAGAATTTCTTCTTCCTTACCTCAAATTCATCGCCAAGGTTAACCCAATAATATTTAATATTAGCCTTATGGTTGTATTCTCTACTGGCTTTATTTTGTGCCTCACCAGTGATGTCAAACCTTGCTCTCTTGTAATGGAAAGAGAGACCAAAAGTACTCATCTCCTCCTCAAAAGAATGAGCAGGCTAGATAGAAGGGAAGACCTCATTCATTCCTATTTTCAAGGGAAAATCAATCCCAAACCCTATTTTATGCTTGTCTCCCTTTATAATTGTGTCAAAGTCACAAATCTACCTAGTGACCTCCAACAATATAATATGATCAGTAGGGTACCTCATGAGTCTATAGGGAGCCCTTTGACAACCATCAATCCTAATGTAAGAGAAAGTGGGAAACTAGATAAACCATCCCCCATATCTCTTTATCAATTCTTTAGCTTTGTCAGAAATTCTCACATGCTCTGCACCTTAGAGCAATCTGGTGATATCCATTGTGAAAGCATCATTTTCTCTTCTATAGCTTCCTCCAGTTAGGTGCATCTATGGATATACCTCATATATTGCATCCTATCCAAAGGTTCCTCTAGTGCTCAACCCCTTATATGGGTGAAATCTTTCCAATGCATACACTAGGTAGGAGGTCATGGTGAAAGTCTTGGTTTTCAAGACATTACACAACTGCTCGTGGATCACTACACTTATGGAACCTGCCTAGTGGTAATCTATTCCCTACTCCATTCGAGCAATAACATTAAACATCCAACTCTCAAACACCCCTGCACTCTTCAAACCTACTAGTCTGCTGAGAAGAGTGATGAAATCGTAATACTCCCTTTTGAACTTGAGCCTGAATAGCTACTTTGACAATTTGGAGAAATGGGACTTAGGCTTCTCCAACCAAGAGTTGATCACCTATTGGGATTTAACCACGTTCTCCTCATAGTATTTCCTGGTACCATCCACATTAAAGGCCACCACATGTGACCTATCAAGCATTTCAAAAGTCCTAGAAATGGACACAGGACTAAAGCCTACCCCAATCCTTCCCTGGGGACCAATTATCCTTTGTGTGCCCCTATCATAGTTCCTGGCACACTCAAGCATCAATTCGTAACACTGCACTGTGGAAGGAAACCCTGCTACATGTGCCAATATGGAATCCACAGTTCTTCTAGCCAACAAAGGAGGGCTCTGTGCTGCCATATCAGCCTTAAACTCTTCATAATCCCACATACCCACATTGGTATCGGTGATTCCTGTCCAAATAGAAGTCAGCTTGCTCTCAGGAATCCTACTTTTTATATCCAATTTTACCTTCTCTGCATCAGAGATGGCAGAAGTCTCTGCACCTAGATCCATTGCCTTTCCCTTACCATGACCAGAAAAATCTTGTCCTGATCCTACCTGCAAAAAAATAAAGATGACCAAATGAGATCCAAAAGAAACAACAAGTGTAAGAAATCAATATCTCAAAGTTCGGGTTTTAGCCCTCTTCACAGATTCCACACTAGAGAGGAATTCCAGGGAAATTCAGACCAGGCAAAATCCAACAAAATAAACATACAAAACCCCATAATATCATTTCAATCCATCAATTCAATAAAGGAATAACCATAGAACAACCTATCATAAGTTCATTTGATCACTTAAACATATCATCAATAAGAAAACTCCCCATAATCATCATATTCAATATTTTCACAAAAATCCTGGAAGAATCCACCAAAGACGGATTTTCCCGAAAACAGCAATAGTTCCAATCGATCCGAGAAAACAAAGAAGGCACGAAACATCTGGGAAAATCTGGAGGAAGCAGATTTTAGCGGGAATAAGATAAATTACCATGAAAGCAAGAATTCAATAGAATGACCCAACCATGGACACCGAGGGAATCTCGAGGAAGCAGATTTTAGTGAGGTAGACACAAGTCTGGTTTTAAGTGGCAAAAAGAGAAACAACGGAAAAGTCAGGGAAATCCGGAGGAAGCAGAATTTTGCGAAGACACCAAAAACCCGAATTTAGCATGATTTTCTCATCTTTACCAAAATGAATCAAATGACCATGGACCTAGGATCTGCACCTCAAACACAACCTAATCTGGACCTCCAAAGGATCAAATATTAATTTAAAACTCACCTCTCAGCAATCTGACAGGGATTGGCTATGCCCTAGGTGAAGAACGCTAAAGTCTCTGCAATGGAAGCACAGAAAAAACCAGGCATGACTTGCTTACAGACAAAGATGAAATGTTCAAAGATAAATGCAAGCAAGCGCTGAAAAAGTAGTGAAACACCGAACCAAAATAAATATTCAATGATTCAATCAAGTGAACCGGAAAAACAATGAAAACCCCAAAATGCTTGGACATGACGTGCATAGCCAAGGAAATAATGAAGCAATGAAAGACTAGAAAGAAAATGAAGAAAATTAATTGAGAACCAGCATAGGAGGAGAGCATATCTACATACCGTGAGAGTAGAAAAAACTGGAATAGGTGATGCCAACAAACAACTCTCAAACGCAAGCAGGATACAAGCAGTGCACACGAAATTCAAGGGCAACACTTGAAATAGATCTGAAATGAACAATCTAGCAACACACCACAAGCTCCAAGACTCCAAACTCAAAATGGCCAATTAATTCCCAAAATTCAATATATCATTGCCCCAAAAATTCGCACAATTGCCATTAATGCGATCCATAAGATAGCCAAGACCAAAAAACCCATAAATTCGACAGGGCAATGGACTTCAGAGAAATTCAGACATGACGGATTTCACCAGATTTGGGTTGAAAGGCAATCACTTCCGGACACCGAAAGAAAATAGGGAAAATTCGGCTAGGGCGAATTTTCCTGAAAATGGTGAAAAGTCCGTAATGCACTCAGATCTTTAAGATTTTCAATAAATTTCACAAATGTGCCACTCCAATTGGAAAGATGAACATCAAAGCACAGGTCTAAAGAAAACAAAACCCCCAAAAAATAAGGCCTAAGACACCAAGAGGAAAAAATGAGGGTCCCCACTTACAGTGGGGTGTGTGTCCAAAAACTGCACAACATGGTGCAACTTTCGTTCAACAGCTCGTGTGACCAAACAAACTATTCCAATGCATCTGAGTGGGTATTTTTATGCTAGGAATGGTCGTCTTTCACACCTAAACATGTGGAATCACTTTGAGCTATGTTCAACCAGATTGATCCCTTAAGGGTCCAAAGTGCAAAATGATTGTGAAATTCAGCATGCTATTACTCAGACACCATGACACTTAGAAAATTCTTGTCTGATCCTAAAATATTATGTTGGGCCCATCTACAATAACCCCTCTCGGTTTTTGCTATCTCGAAGGCATTTTCCTGTTCTGGCGAATTTTCACTCAGGGAAAAAGTTGTCAAATGCAAGTAGTTGAAAGTAGCAAAGTGGTGCAACTTTCATTCTGCAGCTCGTGTGACCAAACAGACTGTTCCAACACATTCGAATAGGTATGTTTACACTAGGAATGGTCCTCTTTCTCACCTAAACATGTGGAATTGCTCTGAGCTATGTTCAACCGGATTCATCCCTTAAGGGTCCAAAGTGCAAAATGGCTATGAACTTCAGCATGCTATTAATCAAACATCGTGATGCTTAGAAACTTCTCATCTGATCCTATGGGATCACATTGGCCCCCTCTACAATAACCTTGCTTGGTTTTTGCTATCTCAAAGGATTTTTCCTATGGTGGCGAATTTTCACTCGAGGAAAAAGTTGTCAAATGCAAGTAGCTAAGGAATATTTTCAAACAATTCACTACCTTGTCTATGGCTTGTCATGGCATTCCATCACCATGAGCCCACTTTTCTTTGAGGAATTTTTTCAAAAAGTTCAATGGCCTATCTTTGCTATTGCTTACTATTATGCTTTCATAGATTTTTTCCAAGCATCCATAGCTTGTTCAAAAGCATCTGTTTTAGGCTTTTAGCCATAGCAAGAAGGCAATGAACTATTTGATAAAATTATTTGGTAGACATATATGAAAAATGTCGTAGCATAGACAAGGGAATGAACTATTTGAAAAAATTCCTCAAAGAAATGTGGTCTCATGGAATGCCATGACAAGCTAAAGCAATTGGCAGCTGCTCCTAGTTATTAGTTCTACAATGTGAAGTAATCGTATAACTGCTTAGGTTGAATTTGTAAAAAGCTATATTGTAATTGAAATTTTGTCATCTATCAGCATCTAGTTATTCGTTATGCAATGTGAAGTGATGCTTTGAGTTTGAAAGATGTGTAATGCACGAATATAAACTACAAAAATCTATTTTCTACATTTCATTAGTTAAACTCTTTATTTTATTTTCTCTCTATATCTCTATGCTATGGAAATGCCTTTCGATTTCAAAAAAGATAGTTTTTATCTATTGTTATACAATTTTTTACATTTTTTTATCTCTTGTTATAGAAAGGAGTAGATATACAATGTTAAAGAAGAGTGAAAGCACAACTAAATTTATCATTTCAAAGCAATTTTTTTGATGCATTTTTTTAAACAATTCACTACCCTATCTATGCTATTGCTTACTATTATTCTTTTGATATATTTTTCGAAGCACCCATAGCTTGTTCAAAATAACTTGTTTTAGGATTTTAGCCATAGCAACAAGGCAATGAACTATTTGAGAAGATGCTTTGTTAGAAATGTATGAAAAATGTGGTAACATAGACAAGGCAGGGAACTATTTGAAAAAATATCTCAAAGAAATTTGGTCTCATAGAATGCCATGATAAGACAATGCAATTGCCAGCTGCTCCTAGTTATTAGTTATGCAATGTGAAGAAATCGCATAACTGCTTAGGTTGAATTTGTTCAAACTATATTGTAATTAAATTTTTGGCATCTATCAGCATCTACTTATTAGTTATGCAAAGTGAAGTAATGATTTGACTTTGAAAGATGTGCCATGCAATGTAATCAACGACATGAATATAAACTACAAAAATCCATTTTTTCCAATTCCTTTGTTAAAATATTTATTGTATTTTCTCTCTATATTTCTATATGCTATGTAAATACCTTGCAATTGTATTTAAAAGGCTTAATAGGCCAGTTAGGTGGTATATGCAAAATCAAGTTGTGAATGAATGGTAATTAAGAGCAAAATTGGAAAATTGCCATCTTAGAAGTCTAAAAAGGGGTGGTTATGGTGGTTGATCAGCTCAAGGGCTAGTTGGAAGGTGGTATCAAGATATATTTCTGTAATACCCTGAGTTGAGGGTTGATTTTTTTCAGTTTCTAATAAGAAAATATACTTGAAAACGCTCATCACTGGTTTTCTTTGTTTTCCTTCTTTGCCTTGCACAGGCCCATACAAGTCTATCATGACTTGAGGCTTTGGATACTTGATTGCATATATGTTTACTCTCTTTGCATCTATTTTGAAGGTTTAAATCCACCATTGGTGTGTGTGGGATCAACAAACTTGGTTACTACTCTGTTTTTTGTGTTAGGGGTTTTGAGGGCAACACCATGACACATTAGCCAATCCACCTACTATTCTGACCCTGTTGCTTAGTGGATTGTCCTATACCATGATTATTTTGGTGTATGAATACTTTGGAGGCTGGGAGAATGAATAAACTCAATGGGGTGTGAAGTTCTAATGTTGTTCAGGGGTGTTTCCACCATGAAAGTAAGGAACTCAAGTACTAAATCTGAGAAATACTAAAAGGAATGGGATTGTGAGTGTCTTTTAAGTTAGGGAATAGGTATTGTAGGGTGTTTGGACCTTTGGAAGGCTTGGGGGAGGTCTGGAGTTGTGAGTTTCTTTAAAACCCTTGTTTTTGTGAAGGTTTAGGACGGTTTGTGAGTAGAGGAATAGAACAAGTTCTTGGGGCTCTTAAAATGGGAGAGTCCTGAGTTTTGTGAGCATCCCTAAGACTATTTCAAGTTTCCTTGGTTTGGAGGTGAGTTTGTGAGGGGGTTCCTTTGTAAATTAGGCCTAATTGTGAAGCCTGGAGCGAGGAAGGTGAATTGAAAGTTCATGTTGGTCCAAAAGAGTTACTATTGGTTATGGAATATGTTTTGTAACCTTGAAAAGGGTATCTTAATCCACCTTTAAATGGTCAGGTGTTTTGGAAAGGTTGGGAGAAATTAGGCTTGGACCGAGTTTTGAGTTTGGTGCAGGAGCACCTACACCACATTATCAAATTTTTTTTATTTGAATACATCAATAGGGAAATGTTAGTGTCTTTAGGTTTATTTTTTCTAATAAGCTTTGAGAGATCAAGCATAATGCAAGTAAAGGGTGTTTTGTGTCTTAGAAGTCAATTAGAAATCATATAAGTTGTAAAATGTTGATAAAGCAACTTTAACACAAACAAATGTAATTAAGGGACCAACTAATCCCAAGGTTGGTTATGGGAATTGGGGAGAATATGGTTGTTGTAAATTCTTTAAAAATACTTACCAAGTCTTGAATGAGAAAGTGGAAGAATTTTTGTAACAATTTTACACAATAAACACCATAGTTTTGAGCAATTTTCTAGAAAAATATTGTTTTCTTGATCTTTTTGACTATTGTACAGGAACATACAGGTTCTTCACCATCTAAGAATTTCAGAGGATGTGTCTATATGTTTTCTAATTCATTTATTTTTCATTTGGTGTCTTGAATCTTTTTTTGTAGAGAGAACCAGCACAAACAGTGACTGTCCCAGTGTTGCTGAATCAAGGGTTTGAGGGGAAATTTGTGATGTAACAATCAATCCACCTATTGTTTGCTACTGTATCTCATTGGATTGATTTAAAACATGTTATAATAAGTGTTTCAACTCATTTTGGAATAAGGAGTCATAATTATGTGGTGTTTTTGTGACTGTTCTAAGACTGAACAAGGGTTTTCTAACATGGAAGTGAGGAACCAAAGAAAGGTTTTAAAGAATTAATTCTAGTAAGGGTTATGTGAGGGTTTGATGAGTTCGTGCAAAAGTATTTTGAGGTTTTTGGGGCTTTAGAAGTGTTGAGAGAGGTCTGGAGTTGTATGTTTCTTTAAAACCCTTGATTTTGTGAAGTTTTAGGAGGGTTTCTTGGGTTTTGTGAGTGAGAGGCTCTATAGACACAAACTAATGAAAAAATTTGAGGTTTCGCACCATGACCTAAGACTTTACAAGTCATTTGGATAGATACCTTAAGTTGGAAGGGTGGTCCCTTTGGAAAAAAAGGGCTAATTGTGAAGCCAAAATTGAAGTAGGTGTGTTGAAAGTCTATGTCAGTCCAAAAGAGAGACCACTAATTCTTTGGTATGTTGTGTAGCCCTGAAAATGGTATCTCAATCCATCTTGTAATTTTGTAGTGTTTTGGAAAGGTTGGGAGAAATCTGGCTAAAACTAAGTTTTGAGTACTACAAGAATAACTAGTCACAAATGTGAGTTTTGGAAACCTTGATGAATCTAACTTAGGGATTGTTCTTAATTGATTCAATTGTCATTGTATGAATGTTTATGGTCTTGTAGGGCCTTGGTGGAGTCTTTTTTTTCATTTTCAAGGTTGATGAGTTGAGACCCTTGAGGGTGGGTTGATGCCTATTAGGCTGAATCATTATAAAGAAGAGTTCTTGATTGAGAATTGACATTTCCATTATTGTGAGTCTTCTCCACCTTGGCTCTGCATCAGAGTGCTACAAGGGTGGATTGTTGGGTAAGGTGTTGAATGAAGAGTTTGGTTTGATGGGGCTTTGAGGTTGTGTAGATTGCTCAAAATAGGTTGTATTAATCTCGATAGGAGCCCCTTGAAGGCAGGTTGTCAGACTGATTGTGTTTGAGCCTCCTTGCCTCTGCATCGGTGAGGTGCAAGTAATTGAAGCATTCCAAAGGATACTAACCACCATGAATGGAGCTTATTTATACAATATGCTTTAGATGCGGATTATTGAGCATTCGACAATAATTAATTAAGCATTAGATGTAAACAAAATCCATGCATACAACATTCAAGCATACAACTTACATGATATGCATGATAACATCATTCAAGAATGGCAATAGCAAAATAAGAGTTTCTTTAATCAAAAATTTGAAAGGCTATACAATGATATTTATTGATAGAAGTATATAAATATATCCAAAAAAGCCATATAGGCTTAGTACAAAGGAGCCATTTGGACATAAAATATCACGTATATATATCAATAGTACAAAACATATGTT
Organism: Sequoiadendron giganteum; assembly: GCA_007115665.2. Lineage (NCBI taxonomy): Eukaryota > Viridiplantae > Streptophyta > Pinopsida > Cupressales > Cupressaceae > Sequoiadendron > Sequoiadendron giganteum. The sequence goes on along the minus strand of CM021106.1, from coordinate 258,048,375 downwards.
CCAAAATGCCACATAGGCATAAAAAAAACAACACTAATACATAGTCATTTCCATCTAGGGGAAGGAAATAGATCCCTTGTTGCCTTCAAAATTTGGCTTGATGGAGTGACTGTTGCTTGTCTTGTCTTTTGAACATGCCGCTACTCCTCCTCTCTTCACTCTGGACCTTCAAATGATACAATTAAAAGTAAAGATGTTAAAACATAGAAATTGAATTATGGAATGGCATATAACAAAATATAATCACTTACCACATACATTTAGTCATCATGCATATTTTAAGCATCACCATGTCCACGATCTAGAGTGACAACCACCTGTAGTAACAATGAAGATAGAAATTAAACTACATAAAATTATCGTGAAAATTTTCTATAATAGACCATAAAAGAGAAAATATAATGTCAAATCGACTAATCTATTCCATACCTCTCTCAATGATTAGAACTGGCTATTGTTGCAGCAACTCCATGGTCCATCGTGCCACCAACATCACTAGGGATATCTCTTGTCAACAGCTGCAAATGAAACAATATCTCAAGTATCATGTTGATATAGGATAATATAATGTGATAGGATCAAGGAATACTTGAATGCAATGTTTGTGTTTCTCATCAATTTTTTAGATTTGTATATATGCAAAATTATGAAAGCTAGCTAACATAGATTTACAACCCTATTAATGAATAAAGGCTACCTGAGTGTACATTGTTTGAGGATATGAATCGCGAGGTGTGGAGGAAGAAGGTGCACCAGGAAACTATTTGAAATACGAAGCATGTTATGAGATAAACATTCAAATATAACATTCAACTGTTCAAATGCAATAATAATATCTTTAATTCTAGTTGCATACTTGTGGACTCATCATCGAGAATGTATTAAGGGTCTGTAGGAATAGAGCATCCCTCATGAATAGTGCAACCCTAAAATTTCATCATATCAAAATTCTACTAATTTAGTTATTCTTAAATTTCAAAATATATTTTAATAAACAACATTAAAATAACTTGCTAAATTTTACCTGAGTGTCAATGCTGAATGTATCATTCAAAATATCATCTGTGAAAGCCATTGCCTTTGCAACTGATGTAGGCTATGTATCTGCATCACAAGAACCCTGATAATCATACATGCAAACAACACCACAAGTGCCACAATGGTGGGGTGGAGCTCGGGGCCTACACGTCTCCTCCACACCAGGCTCTACTAGAGGACTCACACAATGTAAAATGGTCTGGGTGAGTGAGCCAATTGACTTCATCGTGTCCACCTCTATACTGTCCTTAACAATGGAACGAACAATGACATGCTCCACCATGGGTCTGCCCAAGGCTCTCGGTGCCAACTGTGGATTACGTCGTGCAGAAGGTCTATCGTGTGTGGAGCCCCCACCTCTACCCTAAAAGTCTAAGATGTCAAAATAGTTTGGCATTTTATTGAGGACAAACTCACAATAGAGTTTCCTCAAAAACTATTGCGGCACCTCATGGTTATTGCATGGAGGTTGGTCAAATACCATCCACCACCGCTCCCAAAATTTATTTCTAATTAAATCATGGTTGCACCAATGGATGGGGAGCCTCCTGCATGCATGGGACAAAGGTTCATTGGTTTTTGGGTCTTTAAATAGGGCATACAACTCGGCTTTTCTAATTTTTAGTTTTTTGACATCTGCATATGACAAACCATTAGCATAAAATTGCCTCATCTCATCTCTCTTAGTTGACCAAAAATTCATTTTCTCGCTCATTTCTCCTACATGAATTTAAATTGACTTCAATGATTCAGCAATCCCTCTCCTATAAGGGTGGGTTTCGGCATGCTCAGTTAATCTTGCAATTAATTGTTGAATGTCTCTTTTATTGTTTTCAATTTGATTTTGAATATTTTCTTGTGTTCCTTGAGGATGCCTATGAATTGATGGAGGGGTTTCGGGTTGTTCTTGTATAGGAGGCTGTTGATGAGGGGTGATTGTGAATTCTCAATGTTTTGAGGTGGAGATTCATTCCCTAAGAATTAGAACAAAGTTTTATTATAAAAATCTATTTAAAGTTCATTCCAAATCAAATTCAAAATAAATAGAATAAAATACACACCTCTTTGAAATCTTCGACCTCTCCGACATGTTGGAAGCATCCTCATGGAAAATGGCAAGCTAAGGATGCAAAGAATGGACGAGATTTGGCAAGCGTGAGTTGTAGACCTGAAATCTTCCTTCTCAAGCCGTGGGTTGAAGACAAAATGAGGGTTCCAAACGTGAATTTTGCATTTTATGTCTAGAAAGACATTTGGTGTGCGCCAAATTTATTTTTAGTCATTTGGCATGTGCCAAAGGCCTTATTTCAAGGTTTTTTTGCATGTTTTTTCAATTTGACACCTAAATTGTGTCACAGATTGGTGCACTTACCCATAATTTAGCTTAAGGAGTGGCTCCCTTTTGCTAATTTTATCAAACTCACCCCCATCTACCCTTACTTAGGAACTTTCCCATTCTAAGTAAGAAAATCCTAAATCATCCATCCAAAGGATATAGGTTACAAATTTTAATCACAACCTTTGGTTGCCTATTGTCAAATTAATCCAATGATCCTTAAATAATATTATCATACCAATTCAAAAAAATAATCCTTAATCACATCATCAAATCAATCACCCCAAACCCAATCCTAAGGACATCTTAATCCATAATCTTTACCATCCCTTTTATCATAAACCCAAGTCCAAACCTAGTCCAAAATACACACCTTTAATCTATTAAAGAATCCTTTCTTTGCCTGCCAATCACTACATCACAAGCAAGGAAATCAATGGATTCTCAAGGAGAGGATTTTTCAATACCACTTCATCTCAACCACCCACCCCTCATGAAGACATGGTAAATGCTCCAGAAGAGTAACCTAGACTAACCCTTATAACTAGAAAATGATGGAGATAATCATTCTCCTTGACAAATATCATCTTTTCATTAGCCTCATATCACAAGGGGCTAAAATACCCTCCGTTGATGACATCCTATAAGCAAAGGGTAGTGAACCTTCAAAAAATCCCTCATCATCTAATAATTTCTTTGAGATCATCTCATTGGACCACAACTAAACACCAATATCCCCTCTTCCACCAACATAAACCAATCTAATATACCCCCATTGACAAACACAAACACAATCTCATCAAACAAAAATCCACTACCTTCCTCAAATACAACAACACCTCTCATCATAAACATAAATGTCCCTCCCTCCACAAATATAACACAACCTCTCAATAATATACCCCCACTTGCATCACATCTAAGGGTCACTATTCCCCCTAATGTTAATGTCACTTAAACCCCTTCCAACCTAGATATACCCACACAACCTCTCCCCACTTCATATATTCATGTTAATTATATCATCTCACAAAATATATCCCACCCCCAAATAATTCATCAAACCCTAACCCTCAACAAGAAATCATTCATAACCCACCTCCACCTCCACATAATACATTCACTTCTAATCCTAAAACCAACATTACCAACATTCATGCCCAACATAGCAATCCTCATCCCCCACATCCTCAAAATCTCCCACACATCAAAAATTAAGTGCCAGCCCCTAATCATCAACAATATAACCTCAACATCAATAATCCCCCAACAACACCCTTCTATCAATACATATATAACCAACCACCCCAAAATCATCTAAAAGATCACTACCTTGCCCAAGAGTTATAGAAAATGAAAGATATGATCCAAGGAATGCAAAGTAGTCAAACTAAGAAAACCTTTAGGTACGAAGAAATATGTCCTTACCCATTTAACCAATCTATACTAGCAATCCCCTTCCATAAGGACTATGGGATCCATAAGTTTGACAAGTACAAAGGGAAGAGTAACCCCATCGAACACATAAAATAATTTAGAGTCACATGCCAAGAAGTTACCTATAATGGAATATACCTCATAAGGTTATTCCGTAAGAGCATTAGTGGCCAAGCCTTGGAATGATTCACACAATTACCATGGATGTATTAAATCCTTTGCTGAATTAGCCAAAATTTTCATAACACACATATAACATTGACCAAGAAATAACTTTGGCTAAGTTATGCATAGTAAAAAAAAAGAATGGGGAATATTTTGTTGCATTCCTTCAAAGATGGCAACACCTTGCAAGTAGATTCCCCTTAAAAGTACCAGAAAAAAAATGGTTAACACTTTCATTAAAAATTTATACCCAAAAATTCCTCTACACTTAAGACTACAATGTGTCACAATATTTGATGAATTCATCTAAAAAGGGTTAGCCATTGAAAAATCCTCAATTGCAGAAGGGGTAATTAAAATCTATAAGGGCCAAAAATATAATAACCAAACCTCTATTGACAAACCTAAATATTGGTCCAAAAAATAAAAATGTTGTAAATTATGGTGTAGCTAATAGTAAACATGTTTTAAGCATACAAAACACAACAACAAAAAGGTGTTTACAAGACCATAAAAATTCCCCAATGAAAAGAAAAGAAAAATAATCAATCCAAATGCAAATACACTCCTCTAGAGGAACCTTTTGATGTCATATTTCATAGATTGGCACAAGAAAGCATGATCAAATTCCCTATCACTACACCTCTCGATGAAAGAAAACTGAAATTGGAATGGTAAAGGGAAGACAAATATTATGAATATCATCGCATTAAAGGACATAACACCATAGAATGTATGAGACTAAAGAATTGCATTCAAGACCTCATCAATAAGGGAGAATTAAAATTCAAAATCAAAACTCCCCAAATGAGCATCTAGGAATTTATACACAACCCTTCCCACAACATAATGATGAGTAATCATATAATAATGTTTTATATACATACACCAATAATTCCAACCCATCTGCACATGCCACAATCATTGACTGAATTGCACAATGCAATACCATAAAAATGAAAGCACCTGATTGCACTGTCACCACCCACCATGGCTAAGTGACAATACAAGGAGAATCATCCTCCTCATCCACTACACCTAACACTAATAAATATAGTATCATTGAACATCTTGGAAAAACCCCATCTCAAACAATCCTAATTACCAAGTGATAATAATATTAGTGACTTCCAAGCTATAATTGGACACCTCTCATCCCCACACCAACTATCATTCACTAATAAAGACCTTCATACCAAAACACCTCATAATAAACCACTGCACATCAAATCCACTGTCCAAAACCATAACATCAAAAGGGTCCTAATAGATGGTGGATCCAACCTAACTATATGCATACTAAAATTCATAAAACAATTGGGCTATTCAGATGATGTCATTCATCCCCATAAAAAGATAACTATCAAATCATATGATGATGTTGAGAGAGAATCAAAAGGTACCATCAAACTAAATAGTTAAGTTGTACCTTCCACTATGGAAACAACATGTCACATGGGTAAAAGAAAGAAGTTGGGTCCACGAAGAGGGGAAGTTTCAGCCAAAAAAATGTCCAACTTTGGCAATATGGTTGATGAACTTTTTTTCTGAATCAATCTATGAAATTAAAACCCATTAGAGAACACGATGTATAGTTTCCAAATATATAATTTTTATTAATATTGGATTGTATTGTTATTTTTTAATTAATTTCTAGGAAAACTAGCCCATAAACTTAAAATATCAGGTTTTTTGTTTTTTTAATAACATTTTTTTGGTTAAGTTTTTTGTAAAAATAATAATATTTCATCAATCTTCAGATGATTCTATACACAATATTTTTTTTTTTTTGAAAAAATGTTTAGTTTAAGTCCAATTATGTTGTCCGTACATGCTGATTTTTAAAAACAAAAATTAAGGCCAATAAAAATTCAATTAAAAAAACAATATTAAAAAAAAATTATAAAACTTTTTTTTTAAATCAATATTCATGTTGTTAGCTCTCTTTCCCTAAAAGGAATTAGCAAAATACTTTTATTTGGTTCAAAAAATGGTGTTCGTACGCGTGCATGGTATGGTAAAAAAATAGGGACTTTTAAAAACTTGTTTTTATACATCCCCTATCAAAATTTAATTTCTATCATCTAGGTATTTGAATAAATTACATATTTAGAAACTAGATTCAAAATGATAAATTTCATATTATTGTATTTTTTTAACATTCATTGTGTAAGTGCCTCAAATTTTCAGTCCAAGGGTGACAAATTCTGAAAAACAACAAAAACACTTCCACTTTTTGAGCTTTTTGTGGACCTAACTTCTTGCATCATCCCACATACTTGACCTTGACCTACCATATAACATTCTCCTCAAAAGGCCTTGGATACATGTCATGCAATCTATCCTTTCCACCTATCACCAATGCCTAAAATTCTCTTATAACAGAAAAGAAATCACCATTCCCATTGACCCACAACCTTTCCAATATTGTAAAGTATTGGAAGGAAAGTACAAAAGCTATCACCATTACCCTATTAATGATGAATCCTCCACCTCATAAGCTAGCATTCATCCATTTGCATTACAACCATCATCAACACCACCTTCCATTTCCGAGGACAAGGTCAAGATAACGGAAAAAGGATGTGGAGAATATAAAATTCAAAATTACTTTTTGCATAGGAAAACTCCCTACATCTCCATGCTCATATGGTTGAACACTCAACTTGAAACAAAAATAAACCTTTAGGAACTTCAATAAATGGGGGCTACTAGACAAAGAAGACTTGGGCCTAGAAATTGATGTTTCAGCTCTAGTTGTACAAAGAAGAAAATGAGCTTCTTACCTTGGAGATCCATAGGTATCCTAAAGGACATGACTTATAGAAAAAATGAGGCTATAAAGGAAAAGGATTAGGGGCACAAGAACATGGAATCATGGAGCATATTCAACTTGCAGAATATAAGGAACATCAAGGATTTGGCTTCTTGGCCATTGATTTGGTAACCATAAAACTTGTAAGATAGGGGGACCACCCACTGCAAGGCCCTAGGTCATGAAAGGCCAAGAGCGGAAAGGATGCGCTAACTTACCTCAACTTAAGCGATAGTTAGGATAGGAGGGATGAGAATGATGAGGACTATGTGTCTTTCGACAAATCTGCAAACTCGAATGTTGGAAGGAGACCAAGTGATTTGGCCTTTAGAGTCAGATCCATGTCTCAGGAATCTCTTTATCTAAGGACACCAGCATAGATTGGGGACCACAGTGTGACGCACTGGCATTTCATAGGTGCACTGGCATCCATACGGCTAGAGGACTAGAAAGATGAGATTCTAATTCAGAAGGAGAGACTAGTAGCCTAGTCTAGAGGTGTCTAAAGTAATAGAATGAGATTAAGAAGAGAGAAAATTAAATATGACAGCAATAAAATAGGTATATTACCAAGAGGGTGACGAAGATGATCTCATAGAATATCCTTCTCGCCAGCTTGCTTTGAACTCTCTCCACCTACACACAATAAAGGGAGAAATTGTTGGGGCTATATAGGGGCCTACCTCAGTCAGACCCCCATCTTGGTGTTTCCACCTGCATGGACAACCTAGTTTGGAATAGTAGAGATAATGATAAAGAAAGGAAACTACAAGCTACGTAAACACAAAAGACTTCAAGCAATACATGCTTACTCAATCGAAAACAATAGGAGAGATTAGAGGACCTTACCACCTTCATCCAAAGAACTCAAGGATTGTGGAGGAGAGAATGAGAGGGGCTCAAGCCTCTGTTGTTGCAATGTTTGTCTTGTGCAACCCCTATTGGAGTGATGGAGTAGTGGATTACTTCAATGGAGTGAAAGAATGCTGCTACAAAGCTTGAATGGGTGTTGAAAGAGTGGAGAAAATGTGAAGTAATGAGTTCAATATCTCTCAAAACTTGAGAATGGATGGAATGGTCAAGAATATGAAGGAGAAGGTGAAAAATGGCCATATTCAGGTCAGCCAGCCGAAGAGGGATGTTACTCTTTGACTTCCAATCGAAAATGTAACGCCTTTGTAGTCTCCAATCCTAGGAATATTTCGGGGACGTAAGTGCACCGCACAAACTTCTGCTCACTACATGGGCGTCCCTGAGAAAAATGCCCCCACTCACACACAAACAAGGAACCAAGTGGAATGCAAGGAGAGGGCTTAAGTAGAATGAAACCTCCATTTTCAATTTTCTAAAGTGTAAGGGGGTAAAAAGGGAATTTGTGTTAGGGGTGAAAATTCATGCTCATAGATTTTTCCCCCACTTTAGTGAGCATGAGTACTAATGAGTGCTTCGGTAAAGTAGAGTTTTAAAGAAGTGATAGAGTAAGAGATGTATACCTCAATTGACCAGGAAGCAGAGCATGGTTTGGTGAAATTAGAAGTGCAGGAAAGGACTTCATAGCTCCATGGAACTAAAAAGCTAAAGTATGAAAGTACCTTATAGGCTCACAGTATTGCAAGGGGGCTATCTTTCAAGAAATCTCACATGAAGGAAGCAAGGAAAAGCACCTTATAGACTAGGCAGACCTGGAAGGAAGGTATCTGCCAAGAACTCTCACTCGAGGGAGATTGAGAAAGTGCCTTATAGACCTGTAGACCTGCAAGGAAGGTATCCCCCAAGAACTCTCACATGAGGGATACCAAGTAAAGGGGACTTCGTAGAGTTAGAGATAGTGACATACTTATCCATAGATAGAACACATCAGGAAGCGGTCGTGCAAGACAGTGATCGAACAACCATGCAGACCATCCCTAAGTTGTAAGGCTTTCAAAGGGGTCCCTCAGGAACCCTTCAAAAGGAAGGAGGGTCCAATCAAGGGACGCGTTGTTTGAAAAGTGAAGTCTAGTTGGGTTGCCCCCAAGCTAGATGTAAAGATGCGAAGATGGTCTAGTCGGGTTGCACTCCGACTAGATTTCAAGGTGTGAAGTTGGTCTAGTTAGGTTGCCCCCGGGCTAGATGCCATAGAACTTGTTAAGAGTTTTTGAAGGGGTCCCTTGGGAACCTGGTATGAAAAGAAGAGGTCCACTCAAGGGACACGTTGTTCAAAAAGCTTAATGACTTCCTTCTCAAACTGATTCATCATCAATGAATACTTTTGAAAGATGTTCACTTCATCAAGGAATTCAAAAGGAAGGTGATGTGCACATCCAAGGGGAGACTAAGACCATTCTCGCTTCATAGGAGGATTTCCAAGACCTTTCTTTATGAAACCATGATGAAGGAAACATGTTCTACTAGGGTTTCAAGTTGAGAATGCAATTCTATCAAGGAAATGTGTGAGGGATCTTTGAGAAAATATTCCTTTGGCAATGAATGTGTTTCCTAAATACCAAGTAATGTAGAAGATGCATTGTCACACATGAAAGGGACAACTCAAGCAAAGATGAGAGAGATTAAGTGAAAAGTAAAGAAAATAGATCACGCACAAAGGGCACAAGGGGATCTGGTTATGCAGGGTCAAATATGCCTTTATTTAAAAATAGTAGGTAATTGCGGTAAGAGATGAAAGATCATCAATCCCCAATAAGATCATGAAGAATGTAGGAAAGAAAAAGTAAAAATAAAAATTTGGTCAAGATGGAAGGAGGCCTAAATGCTCTCGATGCTTTGCATCATCCCCAATTTATCGAAAGTCAATCATAAACATGGAAGAATGATGACACATATAGAGGAAGGTTTACAACACCAACACCATACCTGTATCCCTCCACCAATAGGGGTGATGAGGTTCATCCAAGCACATGTAGCACGATCATGGGGGAAGCACATCACAACACCCACACATCTATTCTAAAGATTAAGAAGAGGGTCTCCCCTAACATTGGCCAACCAAGAGGTCGTTAGCTTCCCCCTCTAGATCATCGAATGGGGAAGGATGATGAGCTTGCAATGGTGTAATGTTAAGGGGAGGAGCTTTTGATCCTCCCACAACAAGGGCCAAGGTAGAGGGACCGATAAGGTCTTTGTTGCTTAGCTCTTGTCCAGGGTCAACGACCTAGCGAAGATCGCTGACACAGTTGGGACTTCATCCACTGAGTTAAACATGCACTTAACACAAGTGCCATGTTTCACCTAAGTGGATAGAGGATTTTGCACCCGAGGTTCACTTCTAGGCTCACTGAGAGATTCCAGAGCAGTGACAAACTCAGGGGAGGCCGAGACTAGTTTTGTTACTAAGACAAAACAAGTTAACTTGGGGCCACCTTTTGAGGAAGGTGGGATCTTCTTACATTATCCATTGTTGAAGGGGCCATGCTCTACCTTCTTCTTCATCAAAGGAGGTGAACTCCCCATAGATGAAACACAGAGGGTCAAGGGAGAAGAGGAAAGAACCATAGTGGACACACGAAAATTCTTTATCATGTCCATGGGCTTTGGGAAAGGAAGGACATCTAGGAAGGAAGTCAACAAGGGTGGCTCCAGTGAAGGAGCGATGAACACTTCCACCCTTATGGGTACATGTTTACTCACATCCAGAGCTGAAAGAGATCCATAGATGGAAGGAGAGAAAGAGGAGGACACAATAGGAGATGTAATCTTCTCCTCCTTCTATAAGGAGGCTTGCTCAACTAGGAGAGCCTTTTGTTGGCACTTACACTCGTGTGTAAGGTGATTTCTATGGCTCTTCAAACTAGAAGACTAAACTTGTGAAAGGAAAAAAGGATCCTGCTCAGCCATGGGAGTGTCCTCCATGGCTGTCTCCAGTGGAAGGGCAGACTCCTGAATGGAAGGAGGGGCAAGTTCAGAAACAGCGGGAGGAGTCAACTCTAATGCCTTAGAGGTGGATCCTTTCTTGTTTGGGGGAATAGGAGTAGGTCGAGGTGAAAACACTCTCCGTAAGCCTTTCTTTTTGCCATACAAATAATACTGGGGTCTTGGGGACCTGTTAGGGAGATCCAATATCCTAACCTTGGCCTTTCACCAAGGAGGTATCATCAGACTTAGCGGGTAGAACTCGGGCTTGTTCATCCAGTACTCTTCCCAAGAGAGGGGAGTGGACAAGTCAGCTCGAAACGAAGTGACCTTCTCTTTTCCTTTTTAGGAGGAGGAGGTAGTTGGATGCTCGACTATGGGAAGGGTCAACTTTGATTGTCCCTTGTCCCCAATTTTTTACTTCACATAGTTCTTGTAAAGTAGGTTTGTTCTTTGTGGGAGTGGACCGAATGGAGTGGGCCAAAAGTGATCCAATGAATATCCCTAATGGGATACCATAGGATGATATCCAGTGTCATGCACTACATGCATGACACCTTCATGGGAAAATTTAAGGCACTTATGAATCACGTAGGCGATCCCATTCATGGAAGCTAGCCAAGGTATGCCTAGCTTCACTCTGAATAGGTCTGACTCGAGGATGACATCGAAGACTATGTCTACACTCCTAGGTCCAACTAGGATAGACAATTTTATCAATCCATAGGGTTTTAGAGAAAGTCCATCATGCATGTGGATGCTAGACTTTGTTTTGTCATATTCCTCCCTCTGTAGGGAGTTTAAGAGTAACATCTCCTCCGTGATGACATTCACTCTACTCGCGGGGTTGACTAAGACCCCTGTCACAATGTTTCCATTGAGGTGAGTGGGAATATAGAGTGGAGAAGGCTTGCTATTTTTTGGAATGTCTTGCGAAGTAAATGTCACATCCAACAAGTCGGTTGCAAGATGATGAGAAGTAGTAATAGCAACCATGTTAACATACGCCTCACGATGAGAATAAAAATCAATGAGATCGATAATCATGTTAGTAGGATGTGATGGAAATGGGTTCATGTATATCTACAATTCACTATTAGCTTTTTCCACTGATTTATTCATGTTTTTCTTTCCTCCATCAAGATGGATACTACCGTCCTCTATGTGATCTTGTATCTCATGATGCATGTGCATTCAATGTTTGGTATTGTGTCCGTTAACTTGATGGTATTGACAATAAGTGTTTTCTTCATACCAACTAGGGTATGGTTCTCTAACTGGTTTAGGAGGTCGCAGGGTGAGGATCTTATCCTTCACCAACTTCTCCAAGATGGAAGAATAATATTTTGGTAGCTTTGTAAACTTTTGGTCACATCTGAGGCCATTGTTATCCACAATGGCTACTACATTCACAACAGTTTTACCTCTTCTCGAGATCATCACGATGGATCTTCCTTCGAAATGGGAGCACGAGGGAGGACCCCCAAATTGAACCACCATTTGTTGGTATTCTTGTAAAGTCACACACAAGTGTACAAAACAAGGATACTTCACGAGGGTGAAATTTTCTTGCCAAGGCCTTTGTAAGTTCCCTATGAAGACCTTTTGTACATCAGAATTGAGTAAAAAATATGAGATTTGTGAGAAGAGTGCTTGGTACCATGCTATAAAGTCTGTAATATTTTCATTATCCGCTTGTAAGAGGGTCATCTTCAGTTTGATACTGGCTTGGAAATGTCGCAAGAACTAGTTCACAAGTTGATCGAATGTGAAGATGGAATAATCAGGCAAAGAACAATACCAATCCAATGTTGTATCTTTGAGGGATCGGGGAAAAAATTTAGCCTTCAATACATCATGATGGAAAAAATCTATGCACAGGGCATTAAAGGAAGACACGTGTGTTTGTGGGTCCTCTTTACCACCATATTTCTTAAATTTTGGAATCTCCATCCCTTGCAGGAAAGGAGTGTTTAGGATTGCAATTGAGAACTAGTTGTGTTGGAAGAAGGGCTAGAAGATAGGCTAGGTTGAGGCCTAGGAAAGGTTCACCAGTTGGTTCTGTATCTTCCCCATATTTTGAAGAAGGGTATTCAGAATAGGGTCATTAGATGATATAGGGCCACCAGAACCACCGCCAGAGCCACTACCATGACTACCGCCAAAACAACCACTAATGCCACCGTCATCGGTATGACCTCCACCAGTGCCACCACCAGAGCTGCCACTGATGACGTTACCACCAATGTGACTTCCATCGGAGCCACCGCCAGAGCTAAAGCCACCACCATGACTTCCATTGGCACCACCTCCGCCAATGCCACCTCCACTTCTAAAGTTCCCCTTGCCAAAGCCTTCACCTATCATTCCGCCAAATCCTCCACGATTGGAGGTGACATAAGGGGTGAAGTGGAAGCCCAAAGGGCTTTTGTTTACTTTGATAGTATCCAAAATTTTAGAAGTAGAGGGTATATTGACTGAGGGGACCGTGTCAACCATATACATGGATATCGGAGGCATTGAAATCTCCAACTACCTCTCACATTCCTCGAAGAGGCCACCTCGTATCAAGCGACCAAAGCTCAAGGGGGCACATGCTTTGGCCAGACCAACGAGACTAGCCAAGAGTTCCACACATGTCCGTTATTTTTCTACCATGTATCTTATCTCTCAGATCACCTTAGTAGCCCTAGTCAACTTCAAGTTGCCTTCCAAGTGATTTTCCAATGCACCTAACCCTTTACCGAGACTAATGACATACTCAGAAGGGATATAGATGACCTCATGCTCATCTATAGATGAAGAGGTTGGTGATGCAGGAGGACTAGGGATGCGATCAGTATCATCAAGAATTTTCGATTCGCCTCGCACCACATGCTCCTATATGGACAAACCAGTTGCAGAATTGAAGAAAAGTCTAGTAGTGAAGCTAGAGGAGACCTTCATCTTGTCCATCAGAAGATGTCACAATTTTTTTCTAAAAATATGCCCAGAGGTCATAGATTGGGTCGTGAAGCTCATAAAATTTCACAACACACTAAGGTAAAATGATCAAGATACCGATAAATGGATAGAAGTTGGTTCACATCGGGTTCACCAAAATGTAAGATAGGGGGACCACCCACTGCAAGGCCCTAGGTCACAAAAGGAAAAGAGTGGAAAGGCTGCCCTAACTTACCTTAGCTTAAGGGATAGTTAGGATAGGAGGGATGAGAATGATGAGGACTATGTGTCCTTTGACCACTCTGCAAACCTAAATGTTGGAAGGAGACCAAGCAAGTTGGCCTTTAGAGTCAAATCTATGTCTCAGGTAGCTCTTTGTCTAAGGATAGAAGCGTAGTTGTGAGATGATAGTGCGGTGCACTGGCATCTCACAGGAGCGCTGGTATCCGTACGGCTAAAGGACCAAAAAGACAAGATTCTAACTCAGAAGGATAGATTACCAGCCTTGTCTAGAGGTGTCTGAAGTGATCAAATGAGATTAAGAAGAGAGAAAAGTAAATACGAAAGTGATAAAAGAGGTATATTACGAAGAGGGTGACAAAGATGATCTCGTAGAATATCCTCCTCGCCATCTTGCTTTGAACTCTCTCCACCTGCACACAATAAAGGGAGAAATTATTGGGCTTGTATAGGGGCCTGCCTCAATCAGACCCCCGTCTTGGTGTTCACACTTCCATGGACAACCAAGCTTGGAATAGTAGAGATAATCATAATGAAAGGAAACTACAAGCTACGTAAACACAAAACACTTCAAGCAGTATGTACTTACTAAATTAAAAACAATAGGAGAGATTAGAGGAGCTTACCACCTCTGTCCAAAGCACTCAAGGCTTGTGGAGGAGAGAACGAGAGGGACTCAAGCCTTTGTTACCGTAGTGTCTATCTTGTGCTCGCCTTGTTGGAGTGATGGAGTAGTGGATTGCTACAATGGAGTGAAAGAATGTTGCTACAAAGCTTTTATGGGTGTTGAAAGAGTGGAGAAAATGTGAAGTAATAAATGTGAGAATGGATGGAATGGTCAAGAATATGAAGGAGAAGGTTAAAAACAACCATATTCAAGTTGGCCAGCCAAAGAGGGATGTTACTCTTCTACGTCCAATAAAAAATGTAATGCCTCTATAGTGTCCAACCGCAAGAATCTACCAGGGACATAAGCAGACCACACAGACATCTGAATTCCATGTAGGTGCCCCAAAAGAAAATTCGCCCACCGACACACAAACAAGGTGCCTAGTGGAATGAAAGAAGTGGGCTTAAGTGGAATTACACCTCCACTTTCAATTTTCTAAAGTGTAAGGGGGTAAAAAGGGAATTTTTGCTAGGGTTGTAAATTCATGTTCATACAAAACCCTAGTGTTCTCATAATAAATGTGGAAATAATTCTACCAAAAATAACTCTCAAGAGGAAGAAATAAAGGAATCCTTTCACACCATTAATGAACCTTTTGACACTGATCACATATAACTCGTTTCATCCTCCATGGAACTTCAACTCATATATCCTGAATTAATTGATTGGGACCAACAAGGACCTCCAACCTTGGAAAGATTCTAAAAGGATGAAGTAGTTGCAAAAAGTATGGGAGTTCGAGAACACCTCCCATTAGGAGACCAAAAGCAGGGTAACCAAATCACACTACAAAAATATGCATACTTTGGATAAAAAATCATGTGCCTCAATCACAAAAATAACAAAAGATAAATCTAAGAAAGAAATATCCCATAGTGAAAACCTCAATGTGACACTTTTGGATTTTGAAAAAGTAAAAATAAAAGATGCATCCTCTGATGAAAACCTATATGAGGAATTGGAGGATGGGGCACATGATTCGATCCCAAACCATGATAATACATATATTGTAGTTATTGAAGACATCGCAAACATAAACTTGGGAACAAATGATGAACCTAAAATTACTTGCATGGCTAAAGAGCTAGAAAAGACACTTACTAAAAAATTGGGAGGGTTCCTCAAAAGATGACCCATTAACTTTTCTTGGACATACATAGACATGATAGGATTGGATCCTTCTCTCTTAGTAAATTATTTGGCAGTCTACCTAGATGCAAAAGCCGCTAAGAAGAAGTTGTGTAAAATGCACCCACAAATAACTCTCTTGGTAAAAGTAAAATTATAGAAAATATTGGAAGATGGATTTATCAAACCTATTAATTATCTTGAATGGGTGTCCAACATTGTACCAGTTGAAAATCCTATTGGGGGCATTTGCATATGTATAGGTATTGGAGATCTTAATAAAACATCTCCAAAAGATGATTTTCCATTGCCCAACATTGATATGATCGTAGATATTATCGCTGGACATGAAATGTTATCTCTCATGGATGGATTTTTAGGCTATAACTAAATACACATTTTCCAAGAAGATAATCATAAAATAGCCTTCATAATTCCATGAGGAACATTTGTTGCCAAGTCATACCCTTTGGACTCAAAAATGTATGAGCAACATATGAAAGAGCAATAACTACCATCTTCCATGACATGTTGCATGATATTATGGATGACTATGTGGATGATCTCCTAGGAAAATAAAAAACAATAGGACACATTGAAGTACTTGAAATAATATTTGATTGGCTAGAAAAGTATCAACTATAGCTTAATCCCAAGAAACGTGTATTCAAAGTCTTATCTAAAAAGCTATTGGGCTTTATTGTTTCCAACCAAGGAATCAAAGCAGATATAACAAAAATAAAAAGGAGTAAGACAAATGCCTCCACCAAAGAACATCAAAAAACTTATAAGTTTGTAAGGAAATATATAGGCACTCTAAAGATTCATTTCACAGTTGGCTAAAAAATGTCAACCTCTTTCCCATCTCCTTCACAAAAACAACACATTCAAATGGAACAACAATTGTCAACAAGCATTCCAACAACTAAAAGACTATCTTGCAACACCACCAGTCTTAGTACCTCCAAGAGAAAAAAAACCACTCCTCTTGTATATATCAGCTATTCAAGTGGCACTTGGGGCATTGTTAGCTCAACACAACAACAAGGGGGAAGAAAGAGCCATATACTACATATCTTGCACATTAGCTGGCAGTGAGTTCAATTACACATCAATAGAAAGAGCATGTTTGGTTGTGGTTTTTTGTGCTAAGAAACTACAAAATTATATGCTCAATCATAAGAATCAACTCATCTCAAAGGTTGATCCATTAAAATACCTACCTTCAAAAGCAAGACTTCAAGGATGAATAGCTAAATGGATCAAGGTTCTTAGTGAACTTGACATCAAGTATTTAGACAAAAAAGATATTAAAGGACAAGTGGTTGTTGATTAGCTTGTTGAAGCCCCCTTATAGGACAGTCACCCATTGTTGTCAGAATTCCCAGATGAGAAAATATTCACTATAGAGGAAGGAACATGGTGAAACCTATACTTCGATGGATCTTTCACACAACATGGCTTGGGGGAAGGAATAATTTTTGTCACACCTCAAGGAGACTATATCCCTAAGTCATACCGAATCATATTTCCTTTCACAAACGACATAGCATAATATGAGGCATTGATAATAGGACTTAAGGTTTCCATACAATAGAATATCACAAAATTACAAGTGTAGGATGACTCTTAGTCAGCCATCAAATAGGTGAACGATGAATATAAAACAAAGGATGACAAACTTTTTCCCAATAAATGCATGGTGGATAGCCTCAAGGAGTTCTTCACACAAATATAGTTTGATCAAATTCTAATCCTTCAAAAAGGTTAATAGATTGAAAAATGGTTTCAACAATGCCAACCTTCTCAAGGTGTGGGGCAAGATTTTGGAGGTCTTAATGAGGTATGTCACATTGGATGGTTTATTTCATTGATTTCATGCCCATCTCTTTCCCATGTTAAATAATTTTATATATAATTTTAAAATCAACTTTCCTTTTTGGGTCCTCTCTTCTCTGGAATAGTCTATCAAGGTTATTTAGGGTAGGAATAAAACCTTTACCATCCATCAGGGGTTAATTTTTCATCTTTGGAACCACCATGCCACTCTTTCTCCCTCCCCGACCTTTTTTAAAAAGAACACCTTGGTGATTAGAAACTTGGTCATTCCCTTGGAAGGCCCCCTTTTCACTTATGGAACTAAGAAGACTTTTCCCACCACTCGCATAGTTATTAGGGCAGAAGGTGAAACCCCTCTTACTTAGGACCCCACTCCCAACCTCAAAAATAATGTTTTGTTCCCTGAAACAACTCCCATTTATACTTTTGGTTTTAATAACTCAAAGACCTCAGGTGATGAGTCTTGGAAACCTACCCTTGAATAATTATCCCGTTGGCTCCCCTATCCATGATGATGTGTCTAAATTTTAAAAATCCCCTAGCCACTAACCTACCCAACCTTCAAAGATGCCCCATCTTGTGTATTAATTTGGATGACACATCTAATGAGTCTAATTTGGATAAGGATGTTTGTGAGGCTTGAATTCCCCTATGGTAGAATTTTAATTATATTTGTGTGGTTTTCAACATTTAGAATGACATTCTAAAGTGGTTTCTTGGCCAACTCATCACTAGAAAGGATAAAATTCAAGTTTTGCAAGCTAGGTGCTCAAGAAAAGACATCTTGGTTTGGTGAGATTGAGGATGGTGGGTGTTGGGATTTTTTATCCTCCCTCACTAAGTCCTTTGAAAAATGGGTTAATAGGGAGAGTGAGGTGAATGAGCTCAAAGATCTAGTGGGGATGCAAGAGGATAAGGTTAAGTTGCAACAAGAAATTTCCAATATGCACTATAAATAGGACAAAAAACTAAAATGTCTCCAAGATATTATGGATTATAGGAAGGAGACTATCAAGAACACTATGGTCACAATATAGGCTTTTCAAGAGGAATTGCACAAAATTTTGGGTAAAAGGATGGTAGAGGTCAGTCACAGTGTTGGAAATTCAAAGAAAAAAGCTAAGATGGATAGTAGCCTTGCTCCTCCCATTGCTGAGGAGATCCTAACCACACACAAGGGTCCCTTGAACATCAACAAGAAACTCCACTTCCTGGATAAGGAGTGGCATGCCATTTGTACAAGAATATGATGATGATATCTATGATGATATGCAACACAAAATTGATAACCCTATGTAGTTAGATGAAACCAAAAGAGAAGCTCAGACCAGAAATGTAAAATTATAGCTGCAAGTAAAGAACTTGCATGACAAGAGAGCTTCTCCCAAGAAATTTGAAGTGAACGGTATGGTAATAGCCTAGAATGCAAGGGCACAAGATAAGGGTAAACATGGGAAGTTTGAAGTATTATGGTTAGGCTCTTATATGATTGGCAGTACACATGGGGAGGATTCTTACTTCCTCCAAAGCTTGAAAGGTGAACTTTTTGAACTGTCAGTACATGGATAGTTCTTAAAGCCACACTTCTCCAAAGTATGTTGTTATTCCATGTACACTGTAGATTTTCTACCTATTGTATATAGGTGTGTTTTCTTTGGTTGTGTTTGGTTTGGTTTTTCTACCTTGTGTGGGTAGTTCCTTGGGTTTTTGCTTCAATGTATTTTTCACTGGTCTGCTTCAACCCGAGATTTTGAGATCTTGCCATGCCTACAATACACATGTGTCCCCAGTCGAAGCCACTAATGGAACCCTTGAATTTTGTTCTGATTCCATTAGTCATCCTGCAATTTTTTTTTATGTGTTTGTCCTTTGATCTTAGGGTTTATCCATTGCTAGTGTCATGAGGTTTTATGTGCCTAAAACCCTTCCTTAATAATCATCAGGCTTGTGTCCTGGTCATGGTTCTAATTCATCATTTACCTACTATTTCCCATTTCTAGTTGTCTAGAAACATCTTATGTCATCTGATCCCATAAGGTTTACGACCCCTTGTGCCTAGTTATGAAAATCTTTAATTTTTATAGGGTTGTTTGATTGACTATTTTTGGCCTTTATATCCTTTCAAGCATTATGTATTATGTCCTTGAGGCCTTTTGTTCATCAACCTAGGTGGTTCACCCTTTTAGAACAACTTGTGAGCACATGCTAATTGTCTTCACTAAAGTCCTGCATCACTCATCACTGATCCATTTTAAGTTTGTGAGCTCAAATCCATGATGAGTGATGAGTTGTGTTTTCCTTGATTTCATCCATCACAGATTTCCTTCAAATTTCCAAAGTTGAATTGGTGATGTGTGATGGATTATGTTATCACTAGTTCCTTTGGTATAGCTGATTGCTCATATTTTTGGCAATCTATATTAGTGATACACGATGACCTTTTGTGCTCATTGTTCTTCTTTTTCACTCATCATAGATACATTCCAAGGTTTGAGTTTCTAATGGGCTATGAACGATGACTTCGGTGTTTGTTCCATCACTCAAGTGGATAACTATTAGATTTTTCTTTTCAAATGAGTGATGAGTGATAAAGTCTTTATCTCAAGCTTTTCTTTTCTGATCTAAAGTGCTCTTAGGAGTGATGTATCTTGTGCCATTGATTTTTCATGTATGTGTGCATGTTTTAATCCTCTTCACTTGTCACTGACGTGATCTAAGGAATGAACCATGAATTAACGATGCACAATGGAGAAGGAGAATGTAATCAAGGATGGGTCTTTGATTTGATCACTATGATTTCATCACATGAATGGCCACATCGCTAATGAGACTTGTGAATGAGGAAATGTATCAGCGATGAGTGATGCCTTCCACATAAGGGACAATGTGGCACCATCGGAGGGACATCATTCAAGGAAGAAAATAAATAAATGAGGTGGAGGAGAACCATTGATGTGGTTTTAAAACACAAATGATCTATGACCAAGTTTTAAATATGAATAGCTAAATGTCAGTTTTCTCATGCAAGTTTTCTATCAAACATTTATGGTGATGCATTCTAATTCCTAGCCATAGATAAGGTGGATGGTTTGTTCCTTACACATTCAAAGTTGTTCAGGAGTGAAGAAGAAAGAACGAAGCTGAAGAAAAGGTGCTAAGAACCCCAACAAGGAAATTGCAACTACATTGGTGTCAGTCACTCTCTTGGGTAAGAAAATTAAATATCTCTTCATAATTGAAAGTGTTGAATTGTGCTTCCTAAGTTATCATAAGGAATTAAGAGATAATTTTCTTATGGCTTATCTAGTTGGGTATCTTCAGTTAGGGTGATATATATATTATTGTGGGCTTGCGATTATTTTTCTTTGCAATTTGTAGCATGGGTTTTAAATATATTAGGTGAGCCTTTTCAATTAAGAATATTATAAACCCTAGTCCCATCACCCGACGAATATGAGTGAACTAGAGCCTAGTGAATCCAACATTAGGCCAGAGAGAAAACTAAAGAAAAAGGGAGTTAAATGGCTTAAAACCCAAGATGTTTCATTCAGGGCTAAGCTGAAGCCACTTGAAGTGAAAAACCCTACACTAGGTACCTCTGTCGCGTCTACAATGTCAAGAGGTGCAAAAAATACTGAATAGTGATTTATGGAGAGTGTCGCTAGAGAAGTAAAAGTGGGTGGATCATTAATTGGTAAGAGATCCATAGGAAATGTTGTTGTGATGAGCTAACTAATTGACACTGTTGGTGAAATTGGAGAGTTGGCTCAGCCCAAGAGTGGGTGGAAAATGTTGACATATGCATTTAATAGGAGGTATTCTAGAAAACCTACATGTTATCTATGGGGGCTCAACCTTGGAATGCTAGTGGTACCCAATGTATTTGTAGAGGTGGATATAATGATAAAATTGGCCTAGCATTATGACCCTTTAGACAGAAAAATCAAAAGTAAAGACAAAAATGTAGTCCTTGAAGTCACAAGGAATAAAATGATAGAATGGTTTGGGTTGAATCCCAATTGCACTGTGGAAATCAAGTGACCAAAGCTATATGGTGAATATGACAAAAAAATATTTGCATACATAAATAGATTGTTGGTTCAAAATAGAAATATCAAGGACAAATTTCTCCCCAGAGATGTTGACTCATTTGAATGTGAAGAGGTTTTGGATTATTTCAAGAATACATATTATTGCCTAAATCAGTTTTTAGCACAAATTTTTAAGGAAAGGATAGCTCCAAACCTGCTGGTAATGGATGTTGATATACAAGGACAAAATTAGAACATTGGTTTCAATTATGCTTCTTTTGTTGTGGATTAGATGCATAAGGATTTTATAAATTTGTAGAAGTTCCTTTATATTTTTCACACTATTCCCTGTTAATGCATATGTTTTTGTTTGAAGGTGACTATAATTGGAAAAGGAAGTTGAAATTGAGGATGAGGGACAATGAAAATATTTTTTTACCTTTTCAAATGTGGACATATATTTAGGACTAGGATTGTCCCAATTCCAATTATTTAATGTTTGCAAATATTATCAGATATGATATTCTTGAAAGTTTAGGTGTGGCACCTGTTCATAGGATTTTCCCAACAATAATGCAAGTTATGCATCTGAGAAAGGTGATCGGGGCTAAACAAGCAACATAATTAGGTAGATTGTTTTTTGCATTCAAAGTATACTCTGATCAGAGCTTATGGCTCTAAGGTGGCACCACACCACTTACCTTTGTATGTTTATGACCAATTGTCCTTCATGGCGTTGATGTGGCAAATTGATTTTATGGATCTCAAAATATTTAGGAAACCCAAGAAGGGTAGAGTTGTAAACCCTCAGTGTTATTTTGGGTATTTTATAGTTACTACCTAGGAGGGGTATGAAATTTTTTGAATCATGATAAATAACCTCAGACAACTTGTTGACGAGTTTAGGATCTTTGACCTAGAGGGTTTTTCTTCGGCAAGGAGAAGAGAGAAAAAATTATTGGGGATTGGTCATCAGTTCTTGTATTTAGATGATGTATTGAGGAACTTGACAAGTGATGAGGATGTTATAGCCAGTAAAAGGGAATGGACATTCATAATGGATATTTTTGAGATAATTGAAAGGAAGAGTGCCTTGTACATAAGTCCTTATGATGAAATTGTAGATCCTTTGAAAGATATTTTACAAACATAGGAGATTATCAAAGTGGTGACTTCAAAGAAAAGGTGAAAGAGGTTGTTGAGAGAGCACATGTTGTCTTAGCACAATAGTCCTAGGCTATGCATATCCCAGAATAGCATGCAAATGTACAAAAGGAGAATGTTCAAGAAATTAAGTTGGGGCAAATGGCTAAACATGTGTTTGATGATGGGGAGCTGGAGAAGAAGTTCCCTCCCCTTGATGTTGAAGATACTAATGATTCTGAGGTTCCCCAATACAAAATGATTGAATGGGACTATGATGAGGAAAATTATGATCATCCTAGGATTAAGGATTCTAATGAACTCCTTATAGATGATAATTTTGTACAATCTAAGGAATTTCAGGAATTCATGATTGAACAAAGAATCAAAGAGATAAAAAAAAAATCTTGAACAAGCTACGGCTACTCCCAAGCCTTCTCAATAGGAAGAGGCTGAGAAGGCAGAGGAGGAGAAGATTAAGGTTGAGATTGCAGCTATCACCCCTATTGAAGCTAGGCTAATTGTTGCAAATAGTGGACTAATGTTGTTACCAATATACACTATCACCACATCTATTGCAGTTGATGTTGTTAGAAGAGATTCTCAGGCTTCAATATCTAAGGAACAAATGGAAGATAAGGTGTTTGGATCTAGATGTAGTCTGAAGTTGCACACACTTGCAATTTGGTCTATGACATCTAATACTGGAAAGCATGAGGTGGATCGACCTATTGAAGAGGTCATGGGTTCTTTACTGGTGAAAAGGGCCATAGATATAACATCTATCTAGGCTACTAAACTAAATTCCCATGTTGTAATTCTTAGTATTGATACTAAACAAATAAATCAAAAATAGTATTATTCCTTGGTAAAGGAATATAACAAAGCCCTTGATGAAATGAATAGAATGAGCACCACTCTACAGGATAATCAATCAATAAAAAAGGTCTCTTCACCTACCTATACTTCTTTTGATTTGTCCACACATGATCATGAGACTTTAGCTCTAAGAATTGATGATTTAGATAAGATTTTAAAGGAAGAAAATGAAAATGTCAAGAAGGCCAAATTTGAAACTGTTAAGATAGCTAATGATATTTTTGAAGATGCATTAAGGTATAGAGTGGCCAAATTGGTCAATAGGGAAGATGATGTATGGGCTAGCTATAAGAGAATTCATGAAGAAAACATAAAGTAATTACAAGTTCAAGAATCTTTCATGAATGAGTGGAGCAATTGGAGCACTAGAGTGGGTTCTTTAAAAGAGATGATACCTAAAATGGAAGAAGATCCTAAGGCACCTATAAAAATCCTTGAAAGATTGCAAATGATTGATTTGGTAAATCAAATAACAACTTTTCATGGGAATTTAGGGATGCAACTCCAAAGGAAGTTAAATGAATTCAAAGAAATGGAGAAGCATCATATGCCTAAGATATTGAATCAAAAGGGTGAACTAAAATTATTTAATGAATGGAGGTGTGATTTGGGAGACATGCTCACTTCAGCAAAGATGGCATTAACTACAAGCGATTGTTCCATGCTAAATCCAAATATTGATATAATGGTGGAAATTGAAACAAGGATGGACACTTTTGTGAAAGAGGCTAGGGCCCTAATTGATGCAAAATATACTCAGTATAGTGCGAAGGTGCAGAAGCTTCTGGATACAAAATGGCTAGATGAGTTAGAGTACATCACATGGTTGGGTAAATATACTAAGTAAGCTTGTAAGAGGATGATAATAAATAATGAACACGAGAACAACAATGCATAACATGAAAATAGTACAAATTAGGCTTTTAATGAAGTATTGCAAAATATTTTTTTCTCCTCAGCTTGAAAGGTGGTGATGGCATCAATGCTAATGTGGATAAACCAGTTCTATATTTTACATTCTTTTTGAATTTTCAAATTTTGTTGGTTGGCTTTGCCCATGGAAACAATTTTGAGTGTGTGAGAGATATTTTGAGTCTATTGTAACAACAAAATATGATTTTTGGTGGTAGGACCAAATCTCTAGCAACAAATGGAGAAGTACTTTTGCTTCATGTTTATTCCCACCACCCGAGGGCTTGAGTGTAACTGAAAAGTGAATATATGTTACAACGGTCCAATTGAAGGATGACATGTGTGCTTTCTCATCTGAGGATTTTTTTGCTCCTTCATTTCTATAAGAAGGAATTCAAGAATAGAAAGCTAGGTTTGTTGCATTGCAATTGAAATAGTGAATTGTATAAGGAATATAGAGCATGTTGTGAAAGTTTTCTTTTTGTCTTAGGTTTTGAGTCTATAATAGTGTATGCGATTTTGATAACAAGATAGCAAATATGAAGGTGAGTAGTTCTAATTTCATGGCCATTTTCTCTCCTTTGTATATCTTTTATGAATCCTGAATAATATAATCAAGGATAATTTTATTCATCACCATTTTTTCTAATGGCTGTGTGATTTCCTTCTTGCTATTTAGTTCAATGAACTAGTATAAATTTTGAAAGAAGTTATTGATTCATAGAAATTATATGCTAGGATATCTGAAGAAGTGGTGGTTGAGATTGTTATATGGGAATACTGTAATGTAGTGTTTTTTGAAGCTTGTATGTTTCTATATAAATTATTGTTATCAAGTTTCATAGGTTGTTGTTGACTCCATGTTTAGGATAAAGTACTGGTTCAAATAAAGTATTTAATAAAAGTTCTAGGTGAATTCATCAACAAATCACTCTTTATTTCAAATATTTTGAATGAATTACCATTGTAGTTATGTTGAGTTCCATTGTTCTCATTCTCCAAGTGTGGTATATTGTTAAAATACTTGCCTACTTTTTCAGTATATTACATTGTTGAGTAGTTATATGAGGAATATCTCTATTTTCAATGTATTTACATATTAGTAGTATTTAATTCTTCAATATATATTGTGGGATCACCCTCCCAAGTTTCATAAATCCTGAAGTGCAGGAGTGAAGGTTTTGTAGGTTTTACTTGTTAGTTGGCTAATCCCTTTAAATTGCTAATTATTGGAAATGGGGGTGATTCTAGAATGGTAATTTACAATTTCTAGGAGATTCTATTTTTTGTTGAAATCGCATATTTTTAGAAAATATAATTATTTAAGCCTTAAAAAATTTCATTTTAAGGATTCCAATTGAAGAGGGTTTGATCAAACCACTTTAGATCAAACCCCCTTGGATAGAACCCCTCTAGTTTTAAACCATACCTATAACTGAGTCTCCTTTACACCTATCAAAATGCTAATAAAAAAACACTTTTGATTTACCTTTTGGGGGATCAAATTGATTCATTTAAAATTTATTTTTTGTAAGTATATAGTCCTTATTATAAGCTTCCCAAAAATTATAATTTCAAATAAATTCAATTTTATTATTATATTTATTTTTTATTTCTTGTGAATGTAGGTTTTCATTGAAAATCAAGCTCTTTGTTTTGCACATGTGGAAAATAGTAGATTAACAATTTATTTTTTTGAAAAATATTAGTGCACTAGATATTGAAATCCTTGATTCAACAAAAAAATAAATTGAATTTCAATACATACAAAAAAAGTGATGTTGTATACAGTCTACCTATGTTTGAGTTGTAACTGGTTTGACTTCAAAACTTGATTAAGGAAAAAATATTTAGTAAAACACTATGAAACCAAATGAAAGTGCTATATATCATAGCTACAAATCTAAATTCGAAAAAATAGAATTTTATCCTTCATGGAAAAAAATTTATGTTGTATATGGTGAGCATCACTCCTTAAAAATGGTGTTTACTGAAAAAAAATAGTTTTCGAAGGAGATGGAAAAATAAGTGCAAATTGATTCCAAATATTTTTAAAAATATATATTTAGAATCTACAGACAAAATGTCATGAATCACTAGTTTTCATCATCTTCAAATTCTTCATGGTTTAGCTGTTATAGGTGCCCGAAAGTGAAGATTTAGTTAGAAAAAAATTATTCAATGTCTTGTTTGGCAAAAAATTATAAACCAGTATTGTGGGATCACCCATGGAAATATCCATAGGTAATTTTGAAGATCAACTTCATTACCATAAAAACAACCAACACCTATTAAATGATTTTCATCTTCCCTTTGATTTTCAATTCTTTTTGTACTCAACACACCCCTTCCTCATTCATCTCATAACTATTTTAGAGAGCCAATTTTGTGAATAAACAATAGTAAAAATATAATGAATTAGGAAGTGCATAATATAGAGTAGAAAGACTTAGATTGACTATACAACTATTTTCTACAAGATTTACAGTTCTTTAGAGAATAGGGAAACTTTTAGAAGTTTGCAATCCATTTTATAATGTCAAAGTCCACTTCTTTCATAACCATCTTCTAACCCCCCCCCCCCAACATAACAAAAAGGATTTTGAAGCTCCCATTCATTCCAATAATTTTTTAATCTTTGAAGTTGTAGTGTAGAAAAATGTATCCCTTTACATTTTTACACTTGTTTGGGTCCTCCCTATTAAAACATGGCTCATTTATGCCATATTTGGTCCTATTTTGCATCCACAATCCTAATTGAATGTAATTTCCTATGGATAATCTTGACATTTCACAAATGAAAAATCATAATCTAATGTTTTTGGCTATGCTCAAGATCTAGTCATCTAGGACACATACGCCCCTTTGGGCATATGGGTCCCACCCAGGTCTTAGGGCCTGGTTTTAAATGTTACATTGAACTTAACATTTCTTGAAGTTTGTGTCCTAGGTTTAAGCAATTGGGACTCATACACCCAACTTGGAGTATGAGTCCCACTTTAACTTGGACCTATTTTAAATGTTTTTTTTGGTAGGATTTTATTATCCTAGATCTGATATCAGCTTGTAGTGTTGTAATTTTGGGAAATTTGGCATAAACAAGTATAAATACAAGGTTATTTCACATAATTTCATCTAAGAAATCTTAAGAAGAGCTATAAATTTTAACCAAGAATTCCTAAGGAAATTTTATGAGATCAAGAGCATTCAAGAGCTGATTATCAAGAATTTTGGAGCATCAATTCAAGATTCAAGCATCATGTTAAATTCTTCATGCATTATGTGTGTTTGTGAGCTAAAATATTTGATGTGGGTTTTCATGATTCAAGTAAGCATTCAAATACATTACCTCATATCAAGATCTAGAGTCAAGATCCACATCCATTGGAGCCATTTCACACAAGTTTACAACCTTTATCTCAAGGTTTTGGTGAGTTGCAACATTGCATTTGTTCATTCATCATTCCTTCATGATTTTCTATTTCATTTGAAGGTTTAATTATCAAAATAGGGTTTGACCAAGGCGAAACCCTATTCCCTAACAAAAAAATATTTTTCCCTCTTTATGTGTCTTTGTAGGTCTAGGTGAATTAGATCTTGAAGATCCTTTGAAGACAAATTTGCAAAAGTTGTCAAATTTTTCAAGAAGTCGTCATCTTTATGGAAACTTTCCTATAGGCCAGAATTTAAACTTTCGAAATTGAAGAATCAGACAAGACAAAAGCTACATAAGATCACTAGAGGCTACAAAAATATCATTCATACCCTAATACTGGGACTAAATCACCCCTTTGGGCATATGAGTTTCATCTCCTAAAGTGCATAATGGTTTTTCTTTCCCTATGATATCATCCTTCTTCTAAAAGTTGGACCGAAATAATTAGATGTTCCATTCTCCATCATCTCGATGTTAGATCAATTTCGTGTGAAGCTTGGTTATCCATGGCTATGCTCCATGAAATTCGTCTTGTCGGTTGTGAATAAGTGTTTAATGTTTCCCTTTGACAGTGAGATCTTTATTGTACACTATAATGACTTTAATCTTGTGTCTTCTTGTGGTAATTTCTCATTGTATTTATTTTTTCCTCAACCTATTGAACCTATTAAACCCTATGAAGACTTTTTTTTCAAATCCTATCAAAATTTTAAGGTAAAGACATAGCATAATTATCCCTTCGAAAGATGTTTCAACCTATGATTGAGTCTCCTATCCTTGATGAAACCATGATAGAACCAAAAACCCTTCCAAATAACCAAGAGCAACCTAAGATAGATCATTTTCCTATCTCATACAAATAACCAAGAGATAACCAAAACAATCATATTGTGCCTCCTAAGATAAAACAAGTTTACAAAGCTAAAGAAAAAGTGGTTGAACAACCTCCTATGGTTCCTTTTGTTCCTCCTCTAAGAGAAGAAAAGAAACCTATGGTTGATAAACCTGCTCCGACACAAACACAACTTCAAAATCATACCAAAAGAAATAGAAATTCTAGAGAGCATAGGCATAGATGTCATTCTATTTCTGAAAGGTTAAAAAAACAAAATCATTATTCAAACTCAAGTTAAGCAATACACGATGAGCATCCCTCTTTTCAACAACAAAAAGATCCTATATCACAACCATAATAGGAATTAGCAGCTTCTTTGGATTCATCCTCCCTTTGTAATTGAATTTGAAGATGATGAAGAGATTGCAAAGATTGATGAACAAGTGCATAATGAGTTGAATTCATTGTTTTCCTCTTCTATGAGCTTAAATGAAAATTCTCCTAAGAAGACAACTGAACTTGGTGCTTCCCCTATTTTGACACTTGTTGTTGTCCCTTTGGCTAGTTGTCCACCTTTCGCATACAATGAACAAGATTGGAGTGCGGACAACCTGTTATAGGTTGACTCGTATGTGCCTTACTAGTTTTGTCTTGATTTCTATTTTATGTGTGTGATTGCATGTGTGTAATGTGATCTCTTGTACCATTCTATTCGATGTATCTATCTCTCTTTGTGACATTTCTCTATTTGTATCTACATTCTTCTATATGTTGTAAATCCTTTATTTTTCCTTTGTCTTGTTTTTTCCTTTCGGGAATGACATAAGGCGTCGATACATTTAGGTCTCTTCCATGTTGACCCAAAATATATATTTTTTTTTTTGCTCTCTATGTGTCATTCTTTATTGATCCATGAATATTTGGGGAATTATGATGTTTCTAATCTCTCTATAGAAACATTGTAGCAAAGACATATTGACCTTGAATCTATGGATCCCTTATGTGTGATTTTTTGGATTTGATTGTGAGGGTAACCCCTTTTCATGGTGTAGCTTCATTTGGAAACATATGAATTGGAATAGAGATTTCCAAATAAGCTCTCATGTCCTCTTTATTTTTAGCATTTATCATTTTCTACTTTAAACTAGTTTCTCACAGCATGGTATTAAAAAATTTCTTTAAAGTGCATTGGAATTATTCTTTTGCATTTTAAAGCTCATGTTTCGTTGTATGGTCTTCTTATTTCATGTGATCCATCTTTCTATTGGTGATGAAATTGGGTGTGATGTCCTTCAAAATTTTCATCTCTCTTAGCATATTATATTCCTCTTAGTGGTGATGCCCAGTGTAGTGCATTCCCTAAGTTGTGAATCTTCTATTCTTAGATTGGTCCTCTCTTAGAGATATTAGGCATGATGTTCCCTAAGTCAAGACCTTACATGAACTAAGAAAAACCACTTTGAATGTACCTTAAACTATTTTTCATTTACAAAAACCATTCTATGGTCACCTTGCATAACACACCTTGCTTGCCTATGAAGCCATCCTATTTATTCATGGGTGTTATCATATGAAATTATGCTTGCCTCATGAATCTTGCCATTCATGTTGTGTGGTGCCTTATCAAAATTATCAGGAGGTATAGCTTTGGTATGGTTAAATTATGTATGGGAGATGACCTTAGGCATGACTTTCCCATAGCCACTTGTTTGTGTGTGTGAACACATACTGGCCACATGCGTATGTGTCTATGGGGCCTCACCTAGTGGAAACCAAATCCAACTAGCCTTTGTGAGTGTGTGTTTTGTTTGCATAGTGGACATCGTGTTCCAATTTTTATTTTTTTTGGACAAATAGATAAGGCTTGGTCCACATCATGTTGGACAAATAGTCGATGTTTGATCCACCCTCTTTTTCCTTTTTCTTTCTTCTTTATGTCTTTGACAATGTATACTTGTACCTTGTTTCTACTTCATACACCATTCACATGCATGTTATTTAGTGCTAATGCTAGTTTTCCATTGGATCTCGATCTTGGGAACTTGATCATCCCTCTTGATCATTGTTGTCCTATCTTATTATCATGGTACACTTGGACCCCTCTTGATGCAATTTTTTTTATTTTAGTGTGATTTTGAAGCATGTTCCTCCTCTCACTAAAGTGGTGGCTAAATTTAGTGTAGAAAATTCTATCCCTTTACATTTTCACACTTGTTTGGGTCCTCTATGTTCAAACATGGCTCATTTATGCCTAATTTCATCCTATTTTGCATCCACAGGCCTAATTAAATGTATTTTCCTATGGATAATCCTAATATTTAACAAATGAAAAATCATAATCTAATGTTTTAGGTATGTGTTCTAAATCTAGTGATCTGGGACTCATACACCCCTTTGGGCATATGGGTCCCACCTAGGTCTTGAGGCCTTGGTTTAAATGTTACATTAAACTTAACATTTCTTGAAGTTTGTATACTAGGTTTAAGCCACTTGGACTCTTATGACCAACCTAGTGTATGAGTCTCGATTTTTTTTTTTTGAGAAAAAGGGGGTAAAAAATTGTTGAATCAAAGAAACATTATAGAGTAATAGGAAACAACCCACAAAAACCACCAACTGATCACACAACAAAAGTCCCAAAGGAACCCAACCAAGGAACCAATTAAATGTGAAAGTTTTCAATGATTATGTTTTTGAGGGACAAAGAGAGATCTGAGGATAAAATTCCGCATTCTTCTATAATCCACCTCTCTGCATGCTTAGAGGCCCACTTCGCCAAAATATCAACCACCCTATTCCATTCCCTAGGAATATGACAAAAAGAAACAAACTCTAAAGAATTACACAGATTGACAATCTATTTGATCACAATAGCTAGTAGCCAATTAATACCATCAAATCTCTACTCATTTAGCATATCAACTATAATTTATGAATCAAATTCATAAATAGTCCTCTTCATTCCCAAGGAACAACCTCTTTTAATGTCATGGAAAATAGAAAGAGTCTCCATGAGATTGTTAGAATGGTGACCCTTATAAATAAAAAGAAAAACACCACCCCTCCATTACTACTAATCCTCCCGATGAGTCTTACTTTACCTTGGGCCTATTTTAAATCAATTTCTTGGTAGGATTTTATTATCCTAGATCTGATGTTGGATTGTAGTGTTTTGATTTTGAGAAATTTGGAATAAACAAGTACAAATACAAGGTTATTTCACATAATTTTATTGACCAAATATTTAGAAGAGCTAGAAATTTTATCCAAGCATTCCTAAGGCAAGTTTATGAGATCACGAGAATTCAATAACTGATTACCAAGAATTTTGGAGTATCAATTAAAGATTTAAGCATCATGTCAAATTCATCATGCATCATGTGT
This sequence comes from Sequoiadendron giganteum, assembly GCA_007115665.2. Classification (NCBI taxonomy): domain Eukaryota; kingdom Viridiplantae; phylum Streptophyta; class Pinopsida; order Cupressales; family Cupressaceae; genus Sequoiadendron; species Sequoiadendron giganteum. The sequence goes on along the minus strand of CM021106.1, from coordinate 258,016,295 downwards.
GTTTTTGAGCTAACATTTGTGATGTAGGTTTCCATGATTCAAGTAAGCATTCAAAGACATTATCTCATATCAAGATCAAGAGTCAAGATCCACATCCATTAGAGCCATTTCACACAAATTTTTAGCCTTTATCTCAAGGGTTTGGTGAGTTGCAACATTACATTTGTTCATTCATCTTTCCTTCATGATTTTCTATTTCATTGTAAGGTTTAATTATCAAAATGGTTTTTGACCAAGGCAAACCCCTATTCCCTAACAAAACAACATTTTTCCCTCTTGATGTGTGTTTGTGGATCTAGGTGAATTGGAGCTTGAAGATCCTTTGAAGAAAAAGTTGCAAAAGTTGTCAAAGTTGTCAAGAAGTCATCATCTTCATGGAAACTCACCTACAGGCCAGAATTCAGACTTTCAAACTTGAAGAATCGAACAAGATGGAAGCTACATAAAATTATTGGAGGCTATAAAAATATTAGTCAAACCCTAATACTAGGAATAAATTGCCCCTTTGGGCATATGAGTCCCAATATCCCCCTTTTCAAGTTTTTTGTAGATCCTCCACAGTGACTAGAAGATTCCAAATTCTACCCAGATTCTGGTACCATGATTAAATCTCCCAGAATGGTGTATCAATCCCAATATGCTTCAAAAGGCATATTTCTAGGATTTTTAGACCTCATTTTGACCTCTCCATTATTCCAAGTACTTTTTTGTTTCATTTTGTTTATCAATTTGATTTAATGCTTTCAAGTTTCTAGGGTTTTGTGCATAAGATTTTGCATTTCTCCTTTGAAGCTTCATTTAATGTGAACCCTATTTAATCACACCAAGGAACCCCTATTCCTTCCCTCAATCAAGCCACTTGGTTGAGGGATCTTGGTTCCTAATGAACTAAAGTGTGAAATAGGTCCCAAAGTTCCATCTCCTAAAAGGCGGACACCCTATTTCCTTTGGTTCAATAGTGATATTGGATCATCCATTTGATCAATAAAAGCACTCAAAATCTAAAGAGGAGAAGAGAAAAAAAATGATCCTTTGAGAGCACGATTCATGATAATGTCAAAGAAGATTTTTTGAAGCTTTAGACAAGTTCTCTATTTCATATTCATTTTGTGGAAATTTTCAGTTCTATAATAGATGAGAATAGAAATTAGTCCAACAAATTTTCTTAGGTATTCAATTTTTTTGTTAGATTAGAATTCATTATTTATTTCTTAGATAAAATAATGTAAACTACTTTTATTTTATTAAATTGAATCAGGAGATCCTTTATATGATTAATTTAAAACTATTTATAAATTTTAAAAAAAAAATCATATGATTTCTTAGTATTTAGATGAAAAACATAGAAATAACATTTAGTAAATTCAATTTAAATCATTTAACTACATTCATTGAAAATATAAAAATGGAACCTTTTTTTCTTAGTAGTTTTTTTAATCATAGCTTATTATTAGGAAAATACAAAAGGATAGAGTATATTTCGTTTTGAATGTTTTAGATTAATTCATTTAGAAAAATTATTTGAACTTCAAAAAACACAAAAGTAAACAAAATCTTTTAATAACATCGTTAAACAACCAACAAATAATCCGCACACCAATTAATTCAACATTCAAAAATATCCAACAAACATCAAACAAACTCAACAAATCAGCATCATCCATTTTCGAAACCAAGCAAAAAAAAAAAAAAGACTAAAAATACTCTATTATGTTTTATATTCCTCACTTGACCTTTCACGTATCCTAAAATTAAAGAAAGATGGATAAAATATTTTAGAAAAAATCATAATAAACAAAGTAAAAATTATTCAAGAGAAAATAAAATAAGTAGAGACTCTTATGGGAATCCAAGAAGCCAATGAGAGAAGGCACATAAGGGAAGACTTCCATTAAATGGAACTTGCTCTCTTAGAGGAACTTATTGTATTATAAGAGAGTAGGATAAACATCTTGTTCGTCTACACAACCTTACAATCTCAATAAGATTACAATTATGACTTGCTTAAGTCAATTTAGAATCACAATGATAACCCCAACTCAAATAAACACCATAGTTTGACACTAGGTACTCCTTCCCGGTGAGGTCAATGAACTGATTCACACAACTTACACTTTGAATGATCATTATATTGTCACTGTGAGATTCTCCTTCCATACGAAGAGAATAATTCATCAAAATCTCAATTCTTGACTGGCTTTTTGTCGAAGAACATGAATAATTTAGTGTAAATATGAGCACATGTGTTGGCATGAATTCATCTAATCTAGTTTTGTGATGAGTTGATGAGGAACATCATCAAAACATGACACAAATACACTAAAGTGAATAGATGGCAGGGTCACAACAATTAAGAAGTTTGAACTACAAAAAAATACTACAATTTGATTTAAAACACTTCTTAAAACACATAATGTAAACATACACTAAAGTTCAAAAGATTATAATGTCAATATTACAATATGAAATTCTTTACTTTACAATTATTATGTGTTCGAAACATGAAATTGTTTCCTAGTAGTTTTTCTCTTGTTGCACTTAAGCTTTCTTTTGGCTTGTATGCAAGAATTTGGACTGCCATTCTATGTTTTGTTCTCACGAGTACCGTTGTACTCATGATTTTATAGCCTCTTGTTCTTATGGACCACTGTGTCATGAGCGTTCACGGTATCATGAGCTGCTATACTCGTGGAATCTTGGATTGCTGTAACCTTGTCTTCACGGTGAGCTGTAAAACTTGCGACTTAATGCAGTATTAACAAATAACTTATAAAGAAGAAGTAATCAAGGAATTAAAAATCATAAATTGAGATTTAGATTCAAGTGTCTGGTAGTTGTTATGTAGGCTAAAATCGATAAGAAATATTTAAATCTTTATTAATATGGAAGCGTTAAGAACAAAGAGAGGACTATCATAAAACAGACCAATTCGTTCACGTAGAGAACTGCAGGCGTTTGATTAACTTTTTGATGTATTTTTCTTCCCATCCTCTGTCCCCAAATATGATCTCTCTCATTTGACTGATTCTCGAATTCACAGTTGTTCCTTCCTCACGGTCTTCCTTCATGACCTTAAGCACGGCCGTTCGAATATGATCATCCTTAAAACTTCCATCCTCTTGTCTTTGGACTTCCAAGCCCAGTTTTAGTTCGCCTCCCACAAGCCTGGCGTTAAGACCCTGGTCCACATTCATGGGCAGAAGTACAAGTTTCACTCCGAATTTTACCGCCTCCACCACAGAGCTCCACCCCGAGTGGCTCAGAAACACGCCCACCGATCGATGCGCAAGAATCTGCAGCTGCGGTGCCCAGTTGCTGTAAATAAGCCCCCGGTCGTGCGTTCGAGACTCGAAGCCCTCTGGTAGTAAGCCGGACGCGCTGCATTGCTCTTTGGAAAGACGAGGTAACCGTAGCACCCAAAGAAACGGCAGGCCGGCCGCCTCCAAACCACGCGCGAGAGAACCGATCTGCTCTTTCGATAGAAAGCATTCGCTCCCAAATGATACATACACTACAGACGAAGCTACCTGCTTGTCCAACCATCTCAGACATAACGATTCCTCTTCCGAAAGGTTGTTCAGGGGAAGATCGGGTGGCAGAAGACCCACAGGAACCACCGCCTTTCCGGTGGCTCTCTTCAGATATTGTATAAACTTATCTTCCATTTCTAGGCAAGATCTGATGATAATAAAGGAACATCCATGGACTGTTTTAAAGAAGCGCTGGACGACTGAGATCTGTCCGTTACTCTCGTTGAAAGCACCCATCATATACCGCGCCTCGAACGGCCGCCAAACAACTTGAGTAGATGGGAAATCAGGCGGCGGCATGGTCAAGTCCTCCACTGTGGTTTCTTCTTCTTTATCTCTACTGGGATGCAGCAAGTAACTAGACGTTGCAGCAGTAAAAATGAGGAAGAAAACTGCCGGAATACCAAACTTGGCAGCAACAGTTCCAGCCCAGTGCTGTGAAAAGTCGTGGATAACGTAATCAGGTAAGAGCCGCTGTAAGAGCTCCTCAAATGGCTGCTCCAGGCCGTCGAGCGCCGTCTTCAAGACGCCTTCCAATTCGTTAGGGACGTCGGCAGTGCTCTCTGCTCCTGCTGGCAGCCCCTCCACCGATGGCAACGGCAGTTCCACCAGATCGATATTCCAACTCTCGTCTATCAATAGTGGCCTAATTTTTGCAATGTTACGCGGGGTGGAGAGGAAGAATACTTTCAGTCCATTATTTGCAAGCCTTTTGGAAAGCTCGAAGAAAGGCCCGATGTGGCCCTGTGCGAGCCAGGGAAACATAAGCACATGAAGCTGCTTCTTGATTTCTGCTTCCATTATTTAATTGACATCATCTATAACAAGAACTAAATTTATACAAACTGCCTGTAATTATTATAATGAACTCTAAAATTTTCCTAGCGAGGAAAATCTGATTCGTTAATCGACAATCTCCATTTCACACGGACCGATGATTACAAGTTACAATGAATTTCACATGGGAAGATCAAAAAGTTTAAATTCGAAGTCGTTCCTTGTTCATAAAATTACATGTTTTAATTTTTCATTTTGCCTGCGTTATCACGTCTATCGCATTTACATTATTTTAATTATTTACAAAATATTTAAACCTGTTGAATACTACTAGAACCGTCATGTATGCTGTCACCGACCTCTTGACTGGATGCCTACTAAATGAAATATATAATTATCGAAATGGAGTATAGTTGTATTTGAAGAATATGCTGTTTCATTGGCAATGGGTGTTGTCGAAGCCGATCATCCTCGTTTTCTAACCCACATATTTCAATTCATATGCTCCGTAGCGTGCAATGCACGTTGAACATTAATTGCATCCAATGTTTGTAAATGGCACTAAAGGCAAATAAACAAGAACAGTGATCTACTCATCATAAAACAAACAAATATGCAAAAGTCTCAAATTGTCTTAATAAGATGAGAGGTAGGACATCTATTATATAAAGATTCAAAATAAAGATTACATAATGACACACAACCATATTCAGAAATATCTCAACTATACTAATAAATACATACAACCATAATATTAATAAGAGGCAGCAAAGTCACAAAAGGCTGCCAATAAAGTCAAGAAAGGCTGCAATGGGCATTATTGCTTTCATTCTCCCTCATAATGACCATTGGGAAGAACATGAAGTAGATTCCTAAGCTGCTAGAACCTTTCATGAGCTAGGGGCTTCGTGAAGATATCTGCTATCTGATCCTGTGTACTACAATACATAATCTCTATCAATCCCTGTTGAACCAACTCTCTGATGAAGTGATGTTGAACGAGAAATAAGGTTTCATTATCATTCTTTACATTTGTTTTGTATTCTCTTTTTTGTTGATCATTTAATGCATTAAAAACATTTGTATCTAGTTCTACATACCCTACTTGTACAATTTCCCACAAATCTTTGGATTTGAGTAGGGTTTGCATCCTAGTACACCAATATGTAAAGTTGTCTCCTTCAAAAACAAGAATTAGCATGTTAGACATAACATTTCTTGCCATAGTTGTCATAAGAGAAATGTGCACAATAATTCAACGACTCAACACAAAAAACCTAGAGAGATCTCTGCAAATGGATACTCTCCCTGCCCTTTCAAATAGGACCCACACCAAAATGATTTTTATATCATATTGATTTTTGGAGATTAAGTGTTGGTTTCAACCGAAAATGCACTTAATTATGCAATCTTCACTTTACATAAAAGGAACACTTCGATAATCCTTTAAGAAAAAAATTTATTCCTTAATACATCAATTTCTCATATAACCTTTTTGTTATGATTTAAAGACAAATCTCAATATTTATAAAGAATATTTAAGATAATGCTTTAACAACTCCTTTTTTGCTTTAAAAAAAAAAAATTACTAATTTCCACCGTAGCTATTTAAAGTTTAAGACTTAAGTTTAAAATAAAAAGTCAAAGCTTTTATAAAAAAATTAAGAGATGAAATTTCACGTGGACTTTTATTAATTTTAATACTTTAAAAAACTCTTAAAGAAAAAAAAGCTTTTCAGACTTGTGTGGAAATAAAAAATGGAAGAAAATTCACACATAACTCTCTCCTGCGCGCTGCACTGGGACAACTTCTATGCACCATACGCCTCTTCACACAAGCAATACAAATTTCATACAACAATCTTTTTTTTTTCTGTTAACTTTCAAACAGCTGCCTCCTAGCAGCAAGAATCAACGACTCTGTCCACAATTTGGAAGCCTCCTCACACAACAAGATTATCACAACTTGCATGCCTCCTTTCAAGCTAGAGAATCACAAAATCACAAAACACAAACACAACAATTACCTTTGACTATAGTTTTAATGAGCAATTCCCTCCAGTAATCTTCCTTTATGCAACTATCTGATCTTTTTTGGAATTCTTATGGATTTTTTTTTAACTGACTCTGATACCAGATGAGGGCAAATTAAACAAGAACAGTGATTTGCTGATCACAAAACAAGCAAATATGTAAAATCCCCAAATTGCCTTAATAAGATGAGAGGCACGACATCTATTATATGGGTATGTGCAAAATCATCATGAAAAAATTAGGCCCTTAAGTGGCAATAAAATTCAGAAAATCTGAGTTAGGCAACTTAACGTAAAAATTTGAATAAGTTATCTATATTATTTCAAAAATATGTAAGAATAGAATCTATAGAAAATTGAATGTATTTTCTAAACTACTAGGTTTCTTTTTTTTCAAATCTATTTGGTGAAAATTTGAAATTTCAATGTAGTAGTACTTAAATTTTAGGGGAAAAATAAGAAGTAGTTGTCTGTCTGACCACCCTAACCACAATAAAATGATAATATTTTTTAATAATATTTTAGATATAAGTAGGGGACTCATGTCTCGATGTGATGCATATTTTTTTGTAATGTTTTTCAAAGTAAATAATTAAATATGATTTTTTTATTACAAATTTTTAAAAATATAAAAACTCGTATGTCTGACTGCCTTAACTTGGTCGAAAATTCATGAATTTCAATTGTTTTTTTTTTAATCCTATAGTATATGAAGCATAGAATGTGACACATGTTTTGGATTCAAAAAATGTGATATCGTTTGAAAGCTATAGTTTTTTTCAATCATCCTATCAATTAGGACTTTAGTCGTAATTAAAATAGAAAATGAATAATAATTATTTATTAAATTCAAAGTAAAGCATAATTTATATTGGTGGAAAGATGAGAATCTCCTTTAAAAACCCTTTTCGTTTCATCAATTTTGGGTAAAAAAAAAATCGTTAGCCACATGGGCCATCATATCACTTAGATATCACCACTTTTTGGCCCATCATGATCTTGCATATACCCATATAGAGATTCAAAATAAAGATTACATAATGGCACACAACCATATTCATAAATATCTCAACTACACTAATAAATACATACAACCATAATATTAATAAGAGGCAGCAAAGTCACAAAAAATAGCCAGTAAAGTCAAGAAAGGTTGTAATGGGCATTATTGCTTTCAGGCACTTTACTGCAATTTTTGTAATCAATCCCTCCAGCAAAATCATATGGCTTAAATCTTGAGGTCTTTGAGCCAAAATTTTGTATTTATTTACAGTTTGGTCTAGCTCATGACTAGCACTAGCACGATGCTTAACATTTTGACACTTGTTTACCTTAAAGGGTAGTGAATTAGGTGGAAGAGCTTAAGTCATGAGCGAGTTGTAATTTTGATTTTTATATATATGTTCTTGTAGTTGGAATTAAAATCAAAATAAATTATGAAGACTATTGTTCTGATACCAATTCGATGGGATAAAACTTAGATGAAACGCACAGAGACTACAACTCTATTACCAGTTCTACAAAATCAGACCTAAACAAAACAATTATAGAGACCAAAAAGAGCTATATTTTTTATTAATGGAAAAATATCTTTTACTACAAAAATTAATACTTACTAATTACAAAACTATCCAGACCTACACTCTTAGAGCTACCATACAAATTCAATGTCTAGAATAGTTGTGTAAACTACCTTCTGTAGTTGTTGCTACTCAAACCTCTATTATCACAATGCAATTTGTTTTTCCTTTGAGAAATATTTTGGTCTTGTTGTATCTCTTTTGGTATACTCTAATTATTTTCTTCTCATTCTTTTTGTTTAACACTTGTCATTTCAAATTCCCCTACCGTAATTAATTTCTCCCCAAAAAATGAATTATTGTTCAAAAACTCAAATATGGGCATAAAAAATAAATGTTGTTAAACTTGGTTGTACAAGGAACATAAGAGGAAATATCTAAGAGACCTTTGTCATGAGTGAAATAATGTCAGACATAAATGCTTGAATTCATGATTATCAAATTCAAACACTCCCCCTTAATATTGAGTCTCCTTCATGCTCATTCTATACTTTTGTAGCTAAAATTGCTCATTCTAGAGCTCTTTCAAATCTCTACTATAGCTTGACCATTCTAGAGCTCAATTTTTGGAGATCTTCTAGAACTTTCCAATTTCAAAACTAAACTAGATTATCTAAAGTTTAACTTCTAGAGCTTCAATAGCTACAAAAGCTTCCACTATATACATCATGCCAAAAATGCTTCTCAAGAACTCAAAACTATCTACTTGTGAGTGGCTTGGTGAAAATTTCTACAAGTTATTTCTTAGATCTATGAAAATTTACTTTTATTACTCCATGTGTACCAAATCCCTTATAAAATGATACTTGATCCCTATTTGTTTGCTTCATCCATAGAAGACAAGATCATTTATTAGGGCTATTGATGATACATTGTCATAAAATATAGTTGTACCATGTTCTTTTTCTTATTTCAAATCTTTTATGACCCTTTGTAGCTAAATAATCTAGCAAGGTACTACATTGTCTCCTATATATTTGGTTCTATCTATGAAAAGATAAATAATGGGTTATTTCTTTGATGTCTGTAAAATGGCTCATGAACCCAAGTGGAACACATATCCTAATCTAATCTACCTATTATCTACACTTATTGCACAACCACCTTTTGTGTATACAACAAGCACAAACTCATTTTACACACTATACAAAATACCATATCCATTGGTACCATTAACATAGCTCAAGATTGTTTTACCTACTTGCTAGTATGTGTCCTTTAGTGTCTCTAGAAATTTAAAAATCAAGCTTACTACATTTATTATATCAATGCTAGCTACTATTAAATACATCAAAATTCTAACCATAATTTTGCATAAGTTGGATTCACATTATTGTTGCAATATTTTTTTCTTAATCTCAAACTTGTGGCTATTGGTGTTGATACAAGCTTGTTGTTTTCCACTCATTGTTTTTTTAAGCCTCTATTGCATACTTTACTTGAGAGATAAAAAAATTAAACATTCCTTAATATTCACATTAAAGATAAAAGTAAAAATATAATATTCTTTAAAATATTTATGCAATCATTCACATTCATATTACAAATAAAAATAAATTATAAATGAGACTATTGTCCTTCCAAATTAACTATAGTTTAGTTTCATAGTTTGATCACATTTGAGTTCTCAAGAGACCTCCAATTTCCATGACCCATGGAATTAAACCTACACAAGTTCAATTTGTGCATTAATTCATCCAATAAGATCATATAGTCAAAGCAACCGAATTCAATCACACATTTTCATGTTATCAATTTCAACAAGGAATTTCACATTATTTAATTATTCCAATTATCAATTAAACTAGTTAGGTTGTGTTTGTCGATTTTACTAGTAGTTGGATGTTTGTTGGTCTGACAATGTTCCTTAGTCGACATCTTGATGGCTTTAGTTTCCGTGTTGCTCTTGTGCTTTCTTTTGGCTAGGGATTGTAGATATTTCTAATAGGTCCTCCCAGGCTTGTGGTGATCTTGGGCCTTTTATGGTCAAAGCTTTATTCTTTAGGATTTTTTCTAGTGGTTGGCTGATAGTTGGACTATTTGAGCTTCCTATTCTTTCTTTCATGATGTCTTTAGTTACTTTTATGCTATTCTCCCCTATTCATGTCCTTACTATGAGGCTAGGGTTTGATGTGTATTCGACTATTGGGTTCTCTCCTCCTGCATTTTCCTTTGCCTTGCTCTTTTACACTATTGGGTGGGTGAGTCCCTGTTTTGATCTATAACCCCTCTTTCATGTTTTCCATATATTTTTTGGGGACATTGGTAAAGTAGTGGTCTATGGATGTTTGGGGTTTTGCACTTCTCTGTTGGAGTTGGTTTTATTCCCTTTATTTCTTGGGATTTGTTGGTGGTACCCTATTTTTTTATAATCTCAAGTATGATTTATTTCTCAATCTTCATGTGGATAGCGGATTTCTTGAGAATGTTCCCTTGGTGGTGGAATTGTCCCTATGTTGTTTTGAAGTGGCTTTCTTCTTGCTCTAGCAGCATAAATTTTGGTGTGCAAGAAGTGTTTGTTTTGGTTAAGGTAAACTTGGATAGTTTGCTTACTTCTTTTGTGCTTGATTTTCTATTGAACTACAAGGATGTTATAGTTTCCTAGGATTCACACATTTTGTTCTGGTGGAGCATGGTGTGTTGATTATCTTCAAGTGCATTGTGGACTCCCAAGATTCTTGAATTTTTTTCTTTGTTGAGCTCCATCCAATATCCATTTTTATAGTCTAGGTGGTTTTATTGGTCGTGGCTTCCAAGTTTTCTCTCTTGATAGGAGTGTTTGCAATCCTCCTGGCTTTGTATTTTGTGTCTCCTATTGAGGTAGAGAACTCTCCTCTAGAGGTGGAGACCCCTCTTATCAATGTGGATTTGGGTTTTGAGAGTGCAGTGAGTTGGTATGTTATTTTTAAGTAGGTTTTCTCCCTTTCAGCTCCTATTGAGATTGAGGCCACTCATATGGAGGTGGAGTTCGGGTATGTTGGAGAGTTTAATATTGTTGTCTAAGTAATTGTGGTAACTTATCTAATAGAGGTGGAGAGGCAAGTTGGATGATGGGGATTCTCTGCTCTATTAGCAGTGCTGCTATTTTTGGCTTTGATGTTCTATTCTTTGTAAGTCAGGATTACTGCAAGATGGTTGCCTTGGGATATGTTGATGGGCTCAACTCTGCTATAAATGTTAATCTTCTAGTGATTGGGGATTTACCTCCAATTAATCTTGCATGTATAGGTTTGAGGTATAAGTTGTCTTGTCCACCCTTGGGGTGGTTGTTGTTGAAAGCTATTAGGTTGCAAATTTGCGAGTGGCTTGTTGTCCTATTTTATTGGCCACAAGCCCTAATTTTCATGTGGATGGTTAGTGTTTTAGGTCTCGTTGTGGGTTTAAATTCCCATTAAAACTTGTGTATAATGGGTTAATGTTTGAGTAGTCTTGTCCATCCTTAGGGTGGTTGTTGATGTTGGCTACTTTTTTGTAGCTTGTTGTGGTTGGGTTGCTACTATTTGCAGCTATGTGAGTGGCCTTTAGGCCTATTTTGTTGGATTGGATCATATTCTAAATTTGATGTTTGGTTGCATTGCTAGCTATGATGCATGTTTCATGTTGTTGTGTAGGTTCAGGCCCCTTTAACCCTTCTTTCTTAATCAAAAACATGTTATTTAAGGTTCCCATTCATTGAATTTGCATAAGAATTGAAGAAACCTAAAAAAATAAAGACTTAACAACAAACATTGATGATTTTAGAATACAATAAATGTATTCAACTTGATGTTACAATGAGATCAAACCCTAATAATAAAGGATGGGGATGAGAAAATTAAGGCCAAAAATGAAGGAGAATAATGAAAGAGGAAGAGATAACTTATGCCACAAATTGAGGAGAGGAATCCTCAATCCTATAGTGGTGGCGAGTTGCTGTCCTCAATCAAAGGGATCATTCCAACCCCTAACTAGGCTTAAGTCAGCCTAGTGTAGAATACACTAACATGCCCCCTTAAGCATAGCTTAGGTGGGTAGAAGAGATGGGTCTCAACTACTAGCCAAATGAGGTACCTAGGTATAATGCAATCTCTCTAAAAATTGGAGTATGATAGAAAACCCAGTGGGAAAAAATTATACCTCCAAAAAGAGAGAGAAAATAAGAGAATACTAGAAAGCACCCCATAAAGATGATTTGGCTGCTGATGTAGACCATAGCCCAAGAAGAGCTCCTAGATGAATTAAATTTCTCTTAGTGAAAGGTTTGGTGAAGATATAGGCAACCTGTGTTGAAGACTAGAAAAATACTAAGTCAATGACCTGACTATGAGAGAGCTCTCTAATGTAATGCATGGGAATCTCAATGTGTTTGGTTCACTGATGTTGAACCAGATTCCTCCATATGTGAATAGTACTCTAATTGTCACAATAATTGACAGTTGGTTTCTTGAAAGGAACACCAAACTCTGTAAGAATTCCCTATATCCAAATAACCTATGTAGCTACATTAAAAACTCCCTTATACTCTACCTTTGTAGATGATAAAGCAATAGTTGATTGCTTCTTGCTTGACCAACTGATAGGCCTGAACCAAGTGAGAAACTGTTCCAAAAGTAGACTTTCGATTCTTTGAATCACCAACCCAATCTGAATTTGTGTAGCCAATAAGATCAATATCTGTACCAAATTTGTAGTGAATCCCAGATCCAAGTGCCCCTATAGGTAGTGAAGAATCCTCTTCGCTTCTTTCCAATGCAACTCATGAGGTTCTTGCATAAATCTGGAAACAATACCAGCATATGAAATATTTGGCCTAGTATGAGTCAAGTATATGAGGCTCCCAACAAGTTGGCAATACAAAGCTGGATCAACCAATGGTGAAGTACAATAAGTCTCAAACTTGACCCCTAATAAAAAAGGAGTTGGAGATGGCTTATAAGAATTCATGTGAAATCATGCCAGCAAATCAATATTATACTTGGGTTGTGCTAGAGTGATTCTTGAATCAGACTGTAAAATCTCAATTCCAAGGAAATAATGCAAAATACCGAATTTTGTCATATCAAATATGTCATGTAGAGCTAACTTTATTGTTTCAATAACAGATGAAGAACTACCTATGATCAAGAGATCATCAACATATAAAAATAGTATCAATCGTGAATCGTCCCAATGGAATAAATACACATTAGGATTAGAATGGCATGTAGTGAAACCTGAACCAAGAAAGAAGGAATCCATCTTGGCATACAAAGATTTAGGAGCTTGTTTAAGGCCATATAGAGATTTCATAAGTTTGCATACTAAGGATGAATCCTGAATATACCCCTTTGGTTGTTCCATATAGATTTCCTCATCTAGGTCTCCATGAAGAAATGCACTCTTAACATAATATAGGGTAGAATCATAACTAGACACAGGAAGACAAACTAAAAAAAAGAGGTAGCCAGATCTGTGCTTGTCATAGTGAAGTGTCTCTTAAAAAAAAATTCCTCAAACCAAAGGATTTGTAACTCCAACACCTAGCTAGTCTTAAGTTATCCTAGTGTTGAATACACCAAGAGTAGAATACACTAACACCCCCATTAAGCATAGCACAGGTGGGTAGAAGAGATGGGTCTCGGCTACTAGCCAAATGAGGTACCCAAGTACAATGCAATATCTCTTTAAAATTGAGTAAGATAGAAAACCCAATTACAAAGCTTGGTCAAGTACCCCATTACAAAGAGGAAAGATGGAAATTCAAATGAGAAAAAATTCTAAGCATTTATACAAATTAAAGAAGAAAGCTACAACTGTCAAAGAATGCAAAGATGCCCTCTGGTAGGGATGATGTTGTTATTTATTCAATGCTCAGTATTTCCCTACTAGAAAGAAACTATAGAAGCACACAATGATGAAACTCTAGAAGCTCATGTAGTCAACAACCCTATTAGAAAGAAACTTTGGAAGCACATGAGGATGCGACTCTAGAATCTCATGTAGATAGAAATTTAGAATAGAAGAACACTTTTGGTTGTCAATTGGAGGAACAGTGTGGAAATCAACAATTAATTGGAATCTTTTAATATTCTAAGTTTTTTTTTTCATAAGAAAACTAAAATAAACCTATACTAGATGCTTAAAGAAAAGCCTCTATGTTGATTTTTACAAAACCCCAAATGTTCCCAGATCTTTATCATGTGGTGCTTGGAAAGCATGTACAATAAAAAAGAATCAATTCTAGAAATAAATCAAGGAGCATGCAAAAATAAATTAAGAGACATGCATACATCTACATATTTACATCTGCCTAGATTTTGGTAGAAATATTCACAAAAGATTTCCTACATAATGAATAGAAGAACTCGCTTGCAAAATATAGACCGATCATGTCATTAGCAGATCACTCCTAAAAATGCAATAAATTCGCACAATATACAAATGAAAATGCACTCATACCAAACTCGGCTTTGAGTTGGTTCTAAAAAAATCGCAGCCTACTCCAACAAAGTGAATTGGCCTTTCCAATTCGAGGATTCCAATGTATGCCTCAACCTCAGCCAAATCAATGGATGCAGGGTTGAGTGGAGTGGAAGGAGAATCTTGACCAAGTCATGTTAATGATAGAGGTTGCAAAAAATATAGTACTGATGGTGTACTGATCTGGCGAGTTTGTTGAAGGTTGTCACCAATGTGCAACAATAGTCCACCAAACAGAGTAGAGTAGAAAGTAGATACAAAAATAGACTATACAGGACCTAACTTTGACAAAAAATTATAGTATTAAATGATTATCTTTCTTATCAATACCACATTCTTTAAGTTGCAACCTTAAGAACTTAAACTTGGTAAAAAAGTCTCGAAGAGAAGTAAAGTTTCTTAAGACTTAATACTATGAGCTCATTTTCTAGCTCATGACCCCTTGATTCATCTATCTTGTCAAATAACTTATCAAGACCTTCCCAAATTTCATTGGGTGTTTTGAAGGACTGAATATGAAATAGTAATTCAGGTGATACATTAATACATAAGAAGACAAAAGAATGATCTCTTTTGTTAAACCATTTTTCCTTATCCTTAGCAGCAATAGGTTTTTTTTCAAGATTCATTACTACCCTAAACAAGCCTCTATTCATGAGTGAAATTGACATTTGTATTTTCCAATCATGATAATTAAAAGACGTTAAGGGTTGAATAGTGACATTAGAATCCATCTTCCCTTAGTTTCTTTGTTGAGTGTGGAAATAAACAATTAGAAGTTTTTTGAAAGTGATACACAATAACACAAGACCCCCCTTGATTATTTTTATCCCACCCCAAAATTGCACTTTATAAATAAGTGTGTTTTACAATGAAAAACTACAATGGTTTGTATTTAAAACAAAATCCCTTTAAGTTCATCCTTTGAAAAAAAACTTTAATGTCTATATAAAAGCGTAAATTCTTTTATATGCCTTAAATTGTTTTAATATGAAAGAATTTAAATTTCAATCATAAAAAAACATAATCTAGGGAAGAATCTTAACTAGACAAGGGAAGACAAAATAAAAAATAGAGGCAACTAGATCTATGCCTTGCACAGTGAAGTGTCTCTTAAAAAAAATGCCTCAAACCAGAGGATTCGCAGCTCCAATGGCATTGGCCAATACACCTTCAAAAAAATTTCCAAAGAAACCTCAAATAATTCATCTTCTCACGCCTAGAATCAGCCTCTAAGAAAGTAGATCTGATGTCACAAACAAATCGCCCTCTCCTACAAAGAATTAACAGCAGTTAGAGGCCCGAGTGTAGTAGGCACGACCTGTTGATTTAAGGGGGCGCCCCCAGATGAAGGGATGTGGTGTCACAAGCAGATCAGTCCCAAAAGACAAATCGCAGCCTATGATGAAGTTGGTTTTAAAAAAGAAGATTCGCGCCTTTTAAACAGTAGATCGGCCTCCATGCATGTGCAAAAATGACAGAAAAGCCAACGGTTGGTTAAAGAGAGTTGCACAAGAAAATCAATCGCGCCTCCTTGCAATGTCCAGGCGGATTTTCGACTTGGGCGCGTACTGTTTGTGCGAGCTCTTTAATTTCAAGATGCCCCAACAAAAGGCGCTCCAAAATGGGTGGTCGGATCTGCTAAATATGCCTTTACCACTCTGGGTTTTCCTGCGAGACAGAGATTACACAAGAAAAAAAATACAATATCAAAATAATGTGTTCACCTACACGGCCTACTGGAACCCTCAACTTCTCTGATACCATGAAGAAACCTACAAGAAAAAAGAATTAACAGCAAACACTAATGATTTTAGAATGCAATGCATTTATTAAGCTTGTTGTTACAATGAGTTCAAACCTTCATAATAAAGGATGAGGATGAGCAATTAAGGCCAAGGATGAAGGAGAAGGTTGAAAGTGGAAGAGAGAATTCATGTCACGGATTGAAGAAAGGACTCCTCAATCTCGCAGTAGTGGCGAGTTGCTCTCCTCAATTGAAGGGATCACTCCAATACCTAACTAGGCTTAAGTTAGCCTAGTGTAGAATACACCAAGAGTAGAATACATTAACAAGAATATTCATGCATTTCTCACCAAGGTAAACATGGATTTTCATATCATAATTCCATTTAAATTTAAAGCAATTTAATCATGATAGTATCATAATCCATATATGCATCCGAATTATCAATTGACCATCGAGCATATAATTAAACAAAAACTATTTTCTATTTCGCACATGCATTATAATCATCAATCATATCTAAATATACAATCATATCTAAATATACAATCAAGAATCTAAATAATCATAATCATGAATACTATCACCACACATCAATCTAAATGAATCAAAATAGCATAATATCAAGTAAATAAAATTGTGGGCCTCACAATAACAAATAGTATAATTTTACATGTGAATTTGGGTTCATTTTGATATCCTTTACTTATCTTCATACATATAAGCTCTCATACACTTAGCACCCACCTTATCCTTATATAAATAATCCAATATATTCATCTTAGCCACACAAATATTTCACTTATCTATACACCTACCTAGATCAAGTACTATTTTGTGTGTTTGTGAGCTATTATATGTGTAGATATTAAAAAATATATGTGTATACATATAAATATGTAAATGTATATAATATATGTATATATATATATATATATGGATATACATATATACATATACATACTATTAGGATTTCAATTCAAGATCATAACAACAAAAACATTGGACTTCCACAAAAACACTTACACACAATGAGCCTAATTCACATTATCAAAGAGATTGGTAAAAGAGTTCATTAAAATGGATAATATGACCTTACATATATAGGAAAGGAATAGGTAATCCACCTATCATGTGGATTGACAAGTGCCCCATGATGTGGCACAAATAAGTATACAAGTGTCCTATAAGTGTCAAACTTTGGATGACTTCAAATGTGCAAACCAAGACCCTATTTGACCAAGTCATCAAACTTGGTGGCAAGTGTTAAATGATAAAAAAAGTGACCTTTGAGGTGAGATGGAAAGTCTTCCAACCTCAAAATAAATGCACATCAGGTTTACCAAGCAACTAGGTAACCTATAGAGGCCTAAAAGTTTGCATATTCAACTAGACAAGATGAGGTTCCAAGATGTAGCCGAACCTCATCTAACTATGTACACATAAGCTATGGTGATAGATAAATTATTTACTCTAACATATACCTATATACATACATACAATTACAATTGTGGATATATACATATGTGTATCTGTTCATGTATGTTTGTTTGTGTGTGTATGTATGTAAACATATGTATATATGCATATATGCATATCCATATGCATATATATATGTATATGTATATGCATGTGTATATGTATATGTATGTGCATGTGTATATGCATATGTATATGTATGTATGTGTGTGTGTATGTATGTATGTATATACGTATGTATGTATGTATGTATGTATGTATGCATGTTTTCTTTCCCAATGTCATTGATTTATTTTCAAGATTAACAATCAAGTTGCAAACATGACCAATACACTTTTTAGATTTTTTAAAAAATTTGGTCAGCTAGCCTCATTTGTTTTAATATGTTGAGCAAAATAATTAAATAATTTGTAAGATTTCATGTTATTCTTTGGTATTTATATGTAGTTATTAGAAATTATTTTAGAAATATATAAAACAAAATTCATCTCTTATTCTATATCACTGAAGGAGTATTCAATAGGGAAAAAGTTGATTTAATGAGCTAAAAGATGTAAAAAATCTACGCACTTCATTCCAAGGCCCTTAATAAATTTCTTAACTCTTTTAATCATATTTCTATGGGTTTAACTAGGTGAAAATGTCATGTTCCAACACAAAAATAAAAATTTCAATATACTTTTAAATATAACAATACTCATATATATATATATATATATATATATATATATATAAGAGTATAAACTGTGAAAAGGAAAACTAAGTGAGTCGTCGAGAAAAACTATGCATTTTTAGAGTTATATTTAAGTGTATAAGAAAAATACATGGCTATAGATTTGACCTATAAATTTAGATTTGATTTCATGGAACACTCAAATTCAACACAAGATTTAAGACAATTTTTTTTTGCCTCCTCCAGTCAAAGGAAAGCCTCCAAAAAATGGCATATGCTTCTTTGAGTGGCCAACACATGGTATACTTTGGTAAAAGGAAAAAGGGGTAAGTGCACCAAGATGGTTCCCAAAATGGGGACTTAAGTGGACAGCTTTTTTCTGAAATCAGGAAATACTGACCTTGGACGTGAAATTGAGGATACTTACACTCAAAATTTTGAGATGGAACAAAAAGAGGGATTCAAGTTCTCTGAGTCTACTTTCTAAACTACTAATTTATTTTGAAAATGGTTGAGATTAAGGGGTTCAAATGAGGGACGTACACAAATTGGTGTTGTTTTTCTCAGAAAAACATAGCATAGCAACTCTTGTACGACCCTCGTACGGTGAACTTTTTTTTAGTATTTTTAAAATCACAAAGGTCAGAAGTTAGTTAATAGTATGTAGTTGATGCAAGATTTTTCTGATAATTTTTTAATGAATATTTAATTTTTTACTAATTTTCGAAGGGGACATTTCCTGAAAAATAGAATTTTGGCCGTGCTACCCCTACAAATTTTGGAAACTAATTGAATTTTATTTTTATTTTTATTTTTAAATTTGTAGAATGGAGTCTAGTTTCTAAAAAAATAATTTATTTGAAAAATCGATTAACGGTTAATTTATAATGAAAAAATTACCAAACACTGCTTTTTAGCAAAAAAAAGACATACAAATAAAATAAATTATGGATGAAAGGCTTAATATTTTCAGAAAGTGAAAAAAATTACATCATTGGATACCTAAGAGAGAACCCAACATTACCCATGTGCTTGATTTTTTTCATATTGAACCACATGCAATCCTGATGGTGAGCACGAACTCGATTATGTGAAATATGGAAGATTTTTTAAAAACACGTCTCATGTCATTGGGAATGCCCTCCAAGCCTTTGGGTTGGTATTCCAAAGCAAATACCAAACCCAAGGTTCAGGAATTCCCAAAGCAAGATATAATGTGAGCGCGTAATAACGCGCTCATGTTATAACATGCTCGCGTAATAACGCGCTCGCGTTATATCTTAGTTTCAACCTGTTTTGTGAATGCATTGACAAAACGTGAGCGCGTTATAACGCACTCGTGTTTTGGTCTACATTGAATTTTTTTTTCCTCTTTTTCTTATCTCCTCCTCTTGTTATCTTTTAGGGAAAGTATATACATGAAATAAACATGAAAGTATAAGTTGACATTTATATATGGACGTTTACTTTCTTATACTTTAAGTTATATTTCATGTATATACTTTTAGGATGTTTGAGAGTGGTTTTAGATCTCTAGGAGTTATAATGCAAATTCTAATTTTTGGAAGATCTTTAAAATTTCAGACTTAGTCAAATTTCAGTAATCAGCATGTCAAATTTCAGTAATCAGGAGGTCAGATTTTAGTAGTCAACAAGTTCTATCATTTATCTCTCTCACTCTCTCCTTCTCTCTACTCTTTACCTCTCCACTCCCTCTCTCTCTCCCTTCCTCCCTCTCTCCCCTCTCTCTCTTCTAGTTTTTGGAAGATCTCACAAATTTCAAACTTAGTCAAATTTCAATAATCAGGAGGTCAAATTTCAGTAATCAGAAAATTGTATTATTTCTCTCTCTATCTCACTCATTTTTATCCCTTACACTCTAGACCTCTCTCTCACTATCTCTATCCCTTTTTTTGACTCTCTCTCTCCCTTGATCTCAAAGAAATCTCTCTCTCTCTCTCCTTTCCCTCTAATTCTCTCTACCTCACTTATCTCTCCCTCTCTCCCACCTTCCCTCTCTACTTGTCTTTATCTCCCTCCCCCCTCTCTCTCTCTCTACCTACCTACCTTTCCCTCCATCACGCCCTACCCCTCTCTCTATTTCTCTCTAGCAAACCTCTCTCTCACCTCCCTCTCTCTCCCTCCATACTTCTCTCTCCCTCTCTTCTTCCCTATCTACTCTTTATCTCCCATCTCTCTTTACCTACCTCTACATCCATCAAACCTTACCACTCTCTCTACACCTCTCTCCCTCCCTCCCTCATTCCCTCTCTACTTCTCTCTATCTCACCTCTCTCTCTACCTCTCCTTCCATCTCTACTTATCTTTATCTCCTCTCTCCCTCTCTCTACCTACCTCTCCTTCAAACACTCTTTATTTCTCTCTATCTCACCTCTCTCTCTCTCCCTCTCTACATATATATATCCTCTATCCCTCTCTACCTAGCTCTCCATTACTCTCTATCTAACCTCCCACTCTCTCCATCCATACCTCTCCCTCTCCTTCCCTCTCTACTCTCTACCTCCCTAATCCTTCTCTACCTACTTATCCATCCATAACTCCCTAACATTCTCTCTAGACCTCTCTATATTTATTCTCTCCCTCCCTCCCTCATTCCCTCTCTACTCTCTCTCTCTACCTCTCCTTCCCTCTCTCTCCCTCACTAGATGTCTCCCTCCCTACCTTTTCCCCTATCTACTCTCTATCTCTCCTCTCCCTCCCTCTACCTCTCTCTCTCACTCTGTCTGACTCCTCCCTTACCCTCTTTCTCTCTCACTCTCTCCTCTTTATCTCACCATTCTCTCTTTTCCTCTTTGTAACTCTCCACTTCTCTATATGTCACCATTCTCTCTCTACATATCTTTATCTCACCTATCCCTTCCTCCCCTCTCTCACCCACCCTCCCTCCTTCCCTCTATCTCTATCTCTCTCTACTTCTCTCTATCTCACCTATCCCTCTCTAGCTGCATATCCCTCCATCACTCCCTACCACACTCTCTCTATTGCTCTCTATCTCACCTCTCTCTCACCTCCCTCTCTCCCCCTCCATACCTCTCCCTCTACTTCCCTCTCTACTCTCTATCTCCCTAATACCTCTCTACCTACCTCTCCATCCATCACTCCCCACCACTCTCTCTATACCTCTCTATATTGATTCTCTCCCTCCCTTATTCTCTCTCTACTTTTCTCTACCTCTATGTCTTTCTCTAATTATCTTTATCTCCCCTAGCCCTCTCTCTCTCTCTCACTAGATATCTCTCTCCCTACCTTTTCCCCTATCTACTCTCTATCTCTCCTCTCCCTCCCTCTACCTCTCTCTCTCTCACTCTCTCTCACTCCTCCCTCACCCTCTTTCTCTCTCACTCTCTCCTCTCTATCTCACCATTCTCTCTTTCCCTCTCTATAACTCTCTCCTTCTCTATATGTCACCATTCTCTCTCTACTTATCTTTATCTCACATATCCCTCTTTACCTCTCCCTTCCTCCCCTCTCTTTCCCACCCTCCCTCCTTCCCTCTATCTCTATCTCTCTACTTCTCTCTATCTCACCTATCCCTCTCTACCTACATATCCCTCTATCACTCCCTACCAAACTCTCTTTATTTCTCTCTATCTCACCTCTCTCTCACCTCCCTCTCTCTCCATCTATACTTCCTTATCTACTCTTTATCTCTCATGTATCTCTACCTGTCATTCCCTCTCTACTTATCTTTATCTCCTCTTTCCCTCCCAACCTCTCTCTCTCTCCCCAATCCCTCCCTCCCCCTATGAGGGTTGAGAGTGTAAGGTTTAGTGTTTAAGGTATAGGGTTGAGTATATAGGGTTAATTGTATATGGAATAAGGTTTAGGGTTTAGTATATTAGGTATAAAGTTGAGGGTATCTGGTATAGGGATGACGGATGAGGGTTTAGGGTTTAAGGTATAGGGTTGAGGGTTGAGGGATAGTGTTGAGGGTATAAGGTTAAGTGTATAGGGTATATGGATTATGGTTTAGGATATTGGGTATATAGTTGAGGGATTTGGGTTGAGGATATTAGGTTTAGGGTTGATGGTTTAGGTTTTAGCATTTATCTACAAGTTTAAGAGTTGAGGGTTGAGGTATAATGTTCAGGGTTCAGGGTATGAGGTTAAGTGTGTAGGGTATAGGGATTAGGGTTTAGGTTGTAGGGTTAAGGGTATAAGGTATAGGGTTAAGAATTGAGATTGTAGGGTTTTTTGTTTAAGTATAGGGTTGAGGGATAATGTTTATGGTTTAGGGTGTAAGGTTGAGGATGTAGGGTAAAGAGATGAGGCTTGAGGTTTGAGGGATAGTGTTCAAGGTTGAGGGTATAGGGCTAAGTGTATAGGGTATAGGGATTAGGGTTTATAATAATGGGTATAGGGTTGAGGGTATAGGGCTAAGTGTATATGGTATAGGGATTAGGGTTTAGAATAATGGGTATAGGGTTGAGGGTATTGGATTTTAGATTAAGGTTTAGGGTTTAGGGTTTAGTGTACAAGGTTGAATGTAGGGTTTAGGGTTTAAGTATAGGGTTGGGGGATGATGTTCAAGGCTTAGGTTATAAGGTTGAGTGTATAGGTTATAAGGATGAGGGTTGAACTTGTAGGGTTGAGGTATAGTGTTCAAGGTTGGGGGTGTAGGGTTAACTCTATAGAGTATAGGGATTAGGGATTAAAATATTCGGTATAGGGTTGAGGGTTGAGGGTTTAGGGTTGAGGGTTTAAGGTTTAGGGTAAAAGGTTTAATGTAGGATTTAGTGTTTCATTATAGGGTTCAGGGTTCAAAGATAATGTTTAGGGTTTAGGGTATAGGGTATAGGGATGAGGATTGAGAGTGTAGGGTTTATGGTTTAAGGTATAGGGTTGAAGGTATAAGGTTAAGTTTATAGGGTATAGGGATTAGGGTTTAGGATATTAGGTATAGAGTTGATGGCATTGGGTTGAAGGTTTAAGGTTAAGTTTATAAGGTATAGGGATTAGAGTTTAGGGGAGAGAGGGAGAGACCTGAGAGAGGGTGAAATTGGCAACTATATTGCCAATTTCACCAAATTAGCAAGCTAGTGGCCTGTTTGAAAAAATGGGTCCAAGACATCACCGGGAGACCCCATTTCTTGGACCCATTTTTTCAAACAAGACAAGTTAGGTTGCCAATTTCACCAAATTGGCAAGCTAGTGGGCCCACTAGCTTGGCAATTCGGTGAAATTGGCAACCTAACTTGCCTGTTTGAAAAAATAGGTCCAAGAAATGGGGTCTCTCGGTGATGTAAATCACCGAGAGACCCCATATTTTGGACCCATTTTTTCAAACAGACCACTACATTTCCAATTTCACTAAATTGGCAACCTAACTTGTCTTGTTTGAAAAAATGGGTCCAAGTTACATCACCAGGAGACCCCATTTCTTGGACCCATTTTTTCAAACAGGCCACTACATTGCCAATTTCACTGAATTAGCAAGCCCATGGGCCCACTAGCTTGGCAATTCAGTGAAATTGGTAACCTAACTTGCCTATTTGAAGAAATGGGCCCAATAAATGGGGTCTCCCAGTGATTTACATCACCAAGAGACCCCATTTCTTGGACCCATTTTTTCAAACAAGCCACTACATTTCCAATTTCACTAAATTGGCAAGCTAGTGGGCCCACTAGCTTTCCAATTTGGTGAAATTGCAACCTAACTTGTCCTGTTTGAAAAAATGGGTCCAAGAAATGGGGTCTCTCAGTGATTTACATCACCGGGAGACCCCATTTCTTGGACCCATTTTTTCAAACAGGCCACTACATTGCCAATTTCACTGAATTGGCAAGCTAGTGGGCCCACTAGCTTGGCAATTCGGTGAAATTGACTCCCTACCAAACTCTCTTTATTTCTCTCTATCTCACCTCTCTTTCACCTCCCTCTCTCTCCCTCCATACCTCTCCCTCCATCTATACTTCCTTATCTACTCTTTATCTCTCCTGTATCTCTACCTCTCCTTCCCTCTCTACTTATCCTTTTCTCCTTTTTCCCTCCCAACCTCTCTCTCTCTCTCCCCAATCCCTCCCTACCCAATCCCTCCCTCCCCCTATTTCTCTCTCCCCCTATGAGGGTTGAGAGTGTAAGTTTAGTGTTTAAGGTATAGGGTTGAGGTTATTGGGTTAATTGTATAGGGAATAAGGTTTAGGGTTTAGGATATTAGGTATAAAGTTGAGGGTATATGGTATAGGGATGATGGATGAGGGTTTAGGGTTTAAGGTATAGGGTTGAGGGTTGAGGGTTGAGGGATAGTGTTTAGGGTTGAGGGTATAAGGTTAAGTGTACAGGGTATATGGATTATGGTTTAGGATATTGGGTATATAGTTGAGGGTAATGGGTTGAGGATATTAGGTTTAGGGTTGATGGTTTAGGTTTTAGGATTTATGTACAAGTTTAAGGGTTGAGGGTTGAGGTATAATGTTCAGGGTTAAGGGTATGAGGTTAAGTGTATATGGTATAGGGATTAGGGTTTAGGTTTTAGGGTTAAGGGTATAGGGTATAGGGTTAATACTTGAGATTGTAGGGTTTTATGTTTAACATTATTCCTAAACCCTAAACCCTAAACATTATCCTTGAACCCTTAACCATATAATTAAACACTAAATCCTACATTAAACCTTGTACTCTAAACCCTCAACCCTAAACCCAATACCCTCAAACCTATACCGAATATTCTAAACCCTAATCCCTATACTCTATACAGTTAACCCTACACCCCCAACCTTGAACACTATACCTCAATCCTACACCTTCAACCCTCATCCTTATACCCTATACCCTCAACCTTATAACCTAAGCCCTGAACATCATCCCCCAACCCTATACTTAAACCCTAAACCCTAAACCTCAATCTGAAACCCAATACCCTCAACCCTATACCCATTATTCTAAACCTTAATCCCTATACCCTATATACTTAGCCCTATACCCTCAACCCTATACCCATTATTCTAAACCCTAATCCTTATGCCCTATACACTTAGCCCTATACCCTCAACCTTAAACACCATCCCTCAACCCTCAACCCTATAGCTTAAACCCTAAACCCTCATCTCTTTACCTTGCACCCTCAACCTTATACCCTAAACCATAAACATTATCCCTCAACCCTATACTTAAATGGAAAACCCTACAATCTCACGTCTCTCCCTCCCATCTCCTCTCCCTCTCTCAAGTGTCTCTCTCTCTCTCACTCCCTCTATCTCTCTCCCACTCCCTCCCTCTCTCTCTCTTAAGTCTCTCCCTCCTACTGCCTCTCCCTCTCTTAGGTCTCTCTCTCTCACTCACTCCCTCTATCTCTCTCCCCTCCACCCTTAATCCTAAACCTTAAACCCTTACCCTTAAACCCTAAACCCTCTACCCTATACCCATAACCCTCCCTCCCTCCCTCCCTCTCCCTCTCCCTCCCTCCCTCTATCTCTCTCAACCATCTCCCTCCATCTCTCTCTCTCAAGTCTCTCTCTCCTACCCCCTCTCTCTCTCTCTCTCTCTCTCTCTCTCTCTCTCTC